>KK112662.1:315915-350099 GCA_000611955.2 Stegodyphus mimosarum
TGTTACGAATTTCACATTTATTTGGCTATTTATTTAGAATTGTAATTAGATTTGCTTCATGTTGCCTTAGCAACGCAGACGATTTTTGAAGAGAAAGCTACGTCGAAAAAAAAATAGCAATAAAAATAAAAGAGCGCGCGCATTTAATTATTAATAAATAAATATCTCGTAATTACTGTTGCCATCCAGAAAAATCTAGAAAAATCGTGATTGTTCTACTGATAATTTAAAAGCTTATAAAAGCCGAGGTGAAACACCTCATCTCAGTTAGTGAGTTAGTTGTTGTTGCTGTTATACTTGTAGCTGTAAAAAGCGAACTGCTGTTTGTTTACTTAATGCTGTATTGATTGTAGCGATTTCACTGTGAGATAGAACTATTTTATCTGTTTTGAACTGAGTTTTTTTTGTTAAACATTTGAGATATTGTGATATTGTGCGAAGATCTGTGAAGAAATATTTCAGCATTTTAATTCATTTCTTGTGGAAAGAATAAATTTTTGTTAACTTTTTAACGACTTGTGCATTCAATATATAACGAACCCGTACGCACGTAACAATATTTAATAAATAAAGGTAACACACAAAACGTTAAAAAAACGCCCTTTTGGACGCAATTTAAAATCTGAAACTGTTTTTTGGGCTTGCGAATAAATCATGATAGTTCTTCCCTGCTACTCTAACAATGATTATTATTACAATACAGCGCCCTCTGTCGATGAAATATTAGCTTAAACATTTAACATCCCCGCCTGCCGTGAAAAAAAAAGTGCCCTTTGTGCAAATTAGTTTTATGCAGACTTCATTTGACTGTATTTATTAGCTCGATTTATTTTATAATGTTTACGTATTTGTGTAACACCTTGTATTTAAATATAACTAAAAACTAAAACCAGAATGATACCATAATTAAAATAACTGTCACGTGCAAATTACATTACTTTATCGCTCCGAAATCTATTAAAATATTTAATTATGCATTTAGTTTATAGCTACTGTATCCACATATTTGAAACTCAACAGGATGCAGAATTCTGCGTGTCTAATGATAATAAAAGTCACCATTTGGAGGAAAAGGGGGGGAAAGAAACTAAAGAAAATGAAATAAATATGTAGAAAACCAATGTTTTGTGGAACCATTTGTGGAAAATCATTAGTTTCGGTGATGCGGTGGCAACATCATTAAAATAAAGACCCGAATACGAAGAAATGTTTGCTACGAAGCTTTTAGTGTAATGGCTTATTAAGCTTTCTGTAAATGGACACAGGAAAAAAAAATGGAGTAAAATATAAAGATCTTATTGTGTTAACACTCAAACTATGTTGCAATGTCTTACCCTTATATTACTTTCAAAAGGTATTTCAGGAATGTTATTTAATTAAAATATATCACAAAAATAAATGCATAAATAAAATACTGTTTTTATTTATTTCCCATCTGCATAAATCCTTCAAGCTTGGATTTCGTATGAGTGGGTATTTTAAGACTAAGCAAATCTGGGTCGAGTCGGGTGCAAAATACCTGGTCTGAGGCCACATCTGAGTGTTGTCTCTAAAGATTGCAGGCAAACAGTTCCCTCAATAGATTATAAATGTTATTTAAGTAATTTGGCAGTAGACTAGTGCGACGTATGTAACTAAACGTTTTTACTTAGATTTGCATTTTTATATTAAATTTTAATTTTTAATTGAAAATAAGTAAATTCAACAAAATATGATTCGAGAACAAATGCATCAGTCAATAGCTAAATTAACCTTTTTAATTAAATATCTCTTTTCCAAAGCATGTTTGCAGTAATTAATTACTAATAAATGAAATAATGTTTTTAATTTAATTTGAACTGTAAAAGCGTATAATGCATTCTAGGCGAAGTGAATTGTCAATAAACTTAATAATATTGTTACGGATTTTGTATTTATTTAGCTATTTATGTATAATTTTAATTAAAATTGTTTTATTGTCCCTTGACGTGACGAATTGTAAGATGAAGCTGAGCCGGAAAAGTAAAAGTACAAGAGCGCGTGCATTTAACAGTTAATAAATAGGTATCTCGTAATTGTTTTTGATAGCCAGAAAAATCTAGAAAATACCATAACTATGTCGTGATGATTAAAAAACTTATGAAGGCTGGATTAAAACATCTCAGCTCAGCTGCGGTTGTTTTAGGCGAACTGTTGTTTACTTAATGCTGTTAATCTGTGAGATCGAATTAGTTTCCCTGTATTTTGAATTTGAGTTCTGTTTATATTCTAGTAGTTTAAAAATATAACTGTTGTGAGATGGTGTGATATTATACGAATGTCTCTGAGGTAATATTTCGGCATTTTGTTTTATTTATTGTGAAAAGAATAAACTTCGTTAACTTTTTAACGACTTGTGCCTTTAATCCATTACAAACCCGTAAGCACCCAACATTATTATTTTTATCGAAAACTGTAGAAAAGTTATTCATTAAAATTATGCTCTTCTTAAAACAATTTCATTTCATAATTTGTGCTTTTTCTGAAAATAGATAATTGAAATAATTATTTTTGCATTTTTTTCTTTTCAGGACAGACAGGGGATATAGTTTTGCCTCAGAGTTACGTTGTGAAGTACCTTGGTTGCCGAGACGCTAGAGGTCTTTGGGGTATCAAACACACTCGCCACCCTGTGGATGAACTTGTTGCAGCAGCCCGAGCACTTCAACCTGGTGTCACCTTACCCTACTTACGGCTGGAAGTATCAGGCAAAGGGGTCCACCTCTCCGCCATGCCTCAAAATCAGAATCCCAATTTCGAATCGGGTCTTTACCCTATCGAATCAATATCATATGGCGTGCAAGACTTGGTTTACACTAGGGTCTTTGCAATGATTGTGGTTAGAGACGGCGGCAACATGCTTGAGAAGCATCCTTTCCTGTGCCATGCATTCGTCTGTGACAGCCGACAAAATGCACGGTCCTTAACCTTGACCTTGGCCAAGGCATTTCAAGATTATAGCAGATCGGTGAAGGGCATGCCTCCGCCCAGGAAGTTCGCTATTGATCTCAGAACACAAGAAGAAATTCAAGCAGATATGGATTACCCACAAGAATCTCAAGCGTAGAAATGCCTTTAAATCATTACGATGCGTAAAAGTGATGAATGAATTCATGCATACTAGTGGCGTTTGAATAAAGGAAATGAAGCTAATCAGCATCTTCTCCACTATTTTAAGTGTACATAATTTGAAATAAAATGGTGAGATTTGGGTTAGATTTATAATGCCTTTAAACCATTTTTTCACTGTGAATCGTAAGCGCCATTGTGTCGACGGATAGCTTACACAAATTAATTGACTTGTTTTATATCGGCTATTCCAGATGAAAATCCCAAGGAATGCATGCTTTTGTGGAATTTGCCAGTGTATTGGTTATGATTCCATGATTATGATAGCTGTTAATTGTTATGATAGCTACTGCAACGCAGAAATAATGAACTCATTGTTCATTATTTCTGCGTTGCAGTAATAATAACAGTAATAATAACTTTTAGTACCGATGCAGTAATAATAACTTTTAGTACCGATATTTTTTAACATACGCTACGAAATTTACTTTGAATTCTAGACTTATTTCATTTTGCTTTCACGTCTTTGGCCTGTTGTGACCACAAAGCATTTTATATCTTCCTGAAATTTTTAATGAAAAGTTTTCAAGAGAAAGCATTTTAATAAATAAATAAATATGAATCATATTTATTAATCATATTCCCCATACACAGTTAACTAAATTGTTAAATTCTACTCTTGTTTCCATATAACGTTTATCCAGTAGTATAAAGTTCCATTACTTTTTCCAAAATTTTTGATGGTATTTATTTTAAAGAAACTGAGGTAATTTGCTAATTACTTCAAATCGTAAAGTCACAAAACACTGAAGAGCAAAATGCAAATATATGTGAAAGTTCATTGCTCTTATTGGCAAGATACTGCAACGAGGAGATCACGTGATAGCTGACAAATAAAGTTAAATAGAACAACTGATTTGCACAGCAAGTTTAAGTGTGAAATATATTACATAATTTTTTTATTCAATAAACAACAAAGCTTTTAGAATGAAAAGTAGAAAGATGTAAACATGAGCTAATTAAGATAGTAATATGCTTTCCTTCAGCTGATGACTTTAAATATGTATATGGAGTTCTGAGTATGCATACAATTCTTCTCAACTTGCAGTTACTTTATCATAACACCGCATGTGAACAGCTGCCGTGCAGCTTTGATATTACTGTACTAAAAGAAATGACTTGATGTCAAAAGAACTGTAGTAAACGCTGTTGTTTTAGGGACCAATAAATGTAAATATAGATGTATAATTTGTAAACTAATGAGAAAGTGGTATAGCTTTACAAGAAATTTGATAATAAATATTTTGTAACTTATTTGTCTTCAGCTTTCTTTCTTTCTTGTGTTCTTTTTTTATTTCTAAATATATTTAATTTTAAATATTAGAGCTCTTACTATTATATTATTTAATTCTATGACTGAAATCTCAATTACTTTATTAACTTTTGTGCCACAATACAGTAATAAAATTTCCTCTTACTAATATCAATTTTTTCAAGTATGTAAATTGATTAATTGAATTTGAATGGTATTAAACTCGTAATTTGAATAATAATTAATAATTCTTTTATTACTTTTCACTAAAATTATATAAAAGTTCTTTTAAACTTTTCTTTCTTAAAATAGGTAAAATACTTATTGCTATTCAATCTTCTTTTAAGGAATTTTGACTACAATGAAAATAATAAAAAAAAGGCATAGTGACATTTTGGGAATCACGGAATTACTGTAGTAAATTCGGGAAGGATATTTGTATAGTAATGTACACTGCACACACACAAAAAAAAGGGGGGAGACAATTAATTCTATATCTCCCTTCTACTGGGCCGATTGACGAAATTCAACTTTCGTTTTTCATATCTTGAAAACGCGACGATAAAAATATTCATATATAGCAGAATTCTAATATAGGTATTTTGGCCCAAAATAGAACTTTTTCTGAAATTGTCAGTACTGAGTGTTCGGTGCATAGTCTTGGCGAACATCTTCGTGAACTCCTTAAATCCTGATCTGGAACAGGGAGCTCAATGCAGCTATGTTCTGTGGTAGAATACTGTGATTAAGTTGGAGAATAACTGCACTTGAAAGGGATTTAAAATCCTCTTTTATTAAATCACAGTTATTTACAACCACTTCCCAACTCGGGAGGGATACAGAAAATAGAGACCACACTTGGGTCTAAAATGAACAATCAGATAAATTTAAACTAAAACTAAATAGAAATTAAATAGTCGTTGCTCACAGAGCTATAACGCGAGGTTGGCCTTTAAACTAAATGGTGCGTAGCAAGATTTAACTAATACTGACGCACTTGGAATTACTTCAATGAGCAATCACGTAAAAGCGCTATGGCTTAGAATTTAAATGCTAGCTAGTCAGGAGAACGTCGAATAGAGTAACAGTGGTCTGAGACTAAAAGCTCTCTCACACGGAGAGGTTCCTACCTCTAGCTTAAAACTTGGCTCCACTTCGGACTTGGCTCCACTTCAAATTAGCATAAAGCTAAAAACGCGCGCTTCTTCTAACGGGAAGTTGAAATGAGAATAGATAGAAAAGTATTAATTAAAATAAAACTTTGTCAGTTTAACTAAAACCTTACAAAATGACATGCTAATTGTTTTCCATATTTCGATTCTACGACTCAAAGCATGCCAAACTGCCAAGTTTTGTAAACATCGCACAAATAGTTTTTAAAACATTAGTTCTCAAAATTTTAGCTCGTCGATGTTAATTGAATTTGATATAAATTTATAAATATCTCTTTTTTTATTAAACTTACTTGATTCATTCTTCTAAAATTCGAAATTTGGGCTTTATCCAAATATAATTCTCGCATTTTCTATGATTTATTTTTAAATTTTCATAAATTTTTCGAAAACGTTTTAATACTATAATCTATAAAACTTTTAACATCATATTAAAGTAGATGTAATTCTAGGCCCACTTGCAAAAAATTAGAGTTTTTTATTCAAAATTTACTAAGATATACGTGGATTTGCACATTGGCGTGTTTTGAAATTTGGTATATTCGTTACAAGCCATAATAACGCCAAATGTGGTTCATGCACTTTGTTAAAATTATTTAAAATCAATGAACGTGACTTTTTTCCACTCATATACAACAAAAAAAAAGGAAAGAAAAATACGTTGCTATAAATTAAGAAGTTCGCCAACTGAATTACTCTTGGCGCAAACTGAAAAAAATGCGCCAATATAAATTTTTAAATTTTTCCGTAAATTTCGCACCAGATTTTACAAAATTTAATATCTAGCCATAATTTGAGTCGTAGAATCGAAATATGAAAAAACAATTGGCTCGTCATTTCAGAAAAAGTTCGATTTTGTGTCAAAATACCTATATTAAAAAAATGCTATTTATAAATCTAATACATATCCTAAGTCGTGCATTCGAGACATGAAAAATACAATCTGAATTTCGTCCATCGGCCCGGTAGAACGGGAGATATAGAACTGTCCTTTTTTTTTCTTTTTCGCTGTGTAGAAATTAGTGTAAACAATTTAAGGTACACTTCTGTTATCGGGACCAGATTCAGAAATGTATGTGCACATATATACACATGCATTCTTACGTATACATGCATACATGAGCACATTTGTCAGGGAAGTAACGAGCCCCACTCGACTGTGAAGTGACTGTACAGCTTCGAGCGGTGTTACCTGTGAAAAAGAGTGACAAGGACCTTGAGCTTTCCAGCGGTACCTCGGTTAGTCGCCCATGTGGTCAAGGCAAGTCAGGAAGTGCTGCGGCGTGAACCACTGTCATACTTACGATGGAGAAAACGTTAGAGCAGCGTCCCCAGAGCCCTAAAGGAGCTTCAAAGGTCATGGAAACTGCATCATGACAATGCGCCCTCTCTCACCGGCTGTATTATGACACCCTACCTGACTCATATCGACGTAGCTACGGTTCTCCACCCACCCTGCAGTCCCAACCTAGCCCTGGCGGACTTCTTTTTGTTCCCTCGATTGAAACTGTGCTAAAGGACATCATCTCGGCACTGTGGAGAGCATCCAAGTAACGACGACGGCTCTTCTGAAGGACATCCCGGCCGAGGACTTTCAAAAGGCACATGCAGCATAGGCATCGCCCTGGCAAAAGTGTATTGATGCTGAAGGTATGTACACTGCGAAATAAAAAAGGGACAGTTCTATAATTCCCGTTCTACTGGGCCGATTGACAAAATTCAAATTGAGTTTTTCATGTCTTGAAAGAGCGACTTAGGATATATATTAGATTTATATATAGCTGTGTCCTAATATAGGTATTTTGACACAAAATCGGACGTTTTCTGAAATAACATACCAATATTTTTCTCTATTTCGATTCTACGACTCAAATTGTGCCAAACTACCAAATTTTGTAAAAATCGCAAGAGTAGTTTTCAAAAAATTGACTCTCAAAATTTTAGCTCCTGAGTGTTAATTCAATTTGGTATGTATTTATTAATATCTCTTTTTTATGAAACTTATTTGATTCCTTCCTACACAGTTCGAAATTTAGGTTCATTCCAAGTAAAATTTGCCCATTTTTTGTGATTTATTTTTTAAATTTGCATTTTAAAATAATTTTTATAAATTTTTCGAAAAAAATTTTGAACTGTAACCTATAAAATTTTTACAAAGTAGATGTAAGCATACCTGCAAAAAAAATAGCTTTTATTCAAAATTTCCGAAGATATACGTGAATTTATATATTGGCGCGTTTTGAAATTTGGCATATTTGTAGAAAGCGATAATAGCGGAAATGTGGCTTACGCACTTTGTTAAAATTATTTGAAGGTAGAATGATGGTGACTTTTTTTCCTCTCATCCACAATGTAAAAAGGCAGGAACGATGTGACTTTTTTTCCTGGTCTGCACAATGGAAGGGAAGGAAAATAGGTTGCCACGTATTAAGAAGTTCGCCAAGTGAATTATTCTCGGCGCAAACTGAAAAAAAATTCGCCAAGTTAAATTTTTGTATTTCTCCATAAATTTCGCACCAGATTTTACAAAATTTAATATTTAGGCATAATTTGAGTCCCAGAATCGAAATATGGAAAAATATTGGTATGTTATTTCAGAAAAAATCCGATTTTGTGTAAAAATACCTATATTAGAACAAAGCTATACCTAAATCTAATATACATAATATAAGCTATACATAATCCTAAGTCGCGCTTTCGAGACATGGAAAACGCAATTTGAATTTCGTCAATCGACCCAGTGTAACAGGAGATAGAACTGTCTTCCCCCCCTCCCCGCAGTGTACTTTGAGGAATATTAAGTTTTTGTGTTGTGTACGATCAATAAATTGTGAGAGAAAAAAATGAGGCTCGTTACTTTCCGGACAAATCCTGCATATCCATACATACATGCGGACGTACATACATTTTTGAATCAGGTCCTGGTAACACAAAAGTACTCAATCAAAATGCTCCTGTATTCAAAAAGTATATGGAAAAGAATGTAGTACTTTTGTAGAATTGTAAAAACAGTTATATTTGAAATGAAATAATTAATACTTAGTTGTGTCTGATGTAACACCCATCGTTAATGCAGTAACCGTGATTATGTAGAACCATGCTGATAAGAAAAATGTCAGAAAACGAGAAATCTGACTAATAAGGTGGACGTAGAATGATAGGAGTTTGATGCTAATCAAAGAAGCCCACGTGTCTGCTGAGAATGTGTCATCGCATCTCATGGTCGAAATGTGATCTAATAACCTTTGCATTACAATTACGAATAAGTTAACTCAGATGGTGTTACATCATACATTTCTTCTACAAAGAGTATGCTAGCGCTAGCTAATAGACAAACTCAAGCACTATAGGTTTCACGCATGCGAAAGGACTTATCGAACCAAGGCGTATACGATTGATGGGAAGTTCTGGGCGTTTTGGAACTCAACAAAAAAACTCTTTATCTGAACTGCTTCTAATTATTTTTTCCACAAGTGCTTAAAAGAAGGATAAAAAGTCAACACTAAATGTATCTTTTAAAAAGAACTCTGAGACCTTTTGTTTCCGACTGACAATTCTAAAATTTCTAAAGCGAGTTCTGTGATTCCTTGTCGATCGCATTAACACCATCATCAACGAAGATAAAGGTTACAACCTACGATGTCTATACAGAATTCAATGCATTCCATTATGCCAATATCGACACTGAAGATCAGCTTAATTCATTATGGCTTTCGGCTTTGAGTTTCAACAACAGACCTATGTACATCTCTGCATGAATTTCCAAAAAGACTTAGGGCTACACGAAAACCACTGCGATTGACTGCTTGCTCGCACTTGGTTTAGGAAGTAAGCTTCGGCAATGAATCAATTTGGAAAGATCCCTGGCAAGACTTTTGTTTTCTTTTTTGCCAATAATTTAGATAATACAACATATGTGCCACACAAGAGATTCGGCTGAACACCGTATATTTTATAGCTATTTGTTTCCGATACGCCGACTTGTAATATAGTGAAATTGAGAAATACAAACCCGGGAATACAGTTTTGAATAGAAGGGTATAAATATAAATTTAAAGCTAAAATATGCTAAGAAAATATTATTAAAACAAAAAAGATATCACTATACCTGACTTAATGTTCAATAGAGGCCTAAACACACACACACAAAAAAAAATGATGTCTACACCACAGGAATACCTTGTGCGGAATATTAAATTACACGAATTTTTTCTTGACACTCTGTCGCTAGGTTCACTTAACAGCGTTACATCTCATTTATTTTATAGCTCAGAATGCACAAAAAATTATATCATATGAAGAATTATCTAATCGTTGCCACAGGTTCTATTCAAATACTCTTATAAATCTGAAACGATGTATAAAAGAAATTAAACAAAAAAGAAAAGAAACAGTTTTCCCAAACGATTTAGTATTGCTGATTCAATTAATTCAGTTCTCACTTCGCGACAAAGCAAAAATACGTAAAAACTCAAAATATCTATATTAAAAATTACTAAGTAAATCTTAAACACTTATTTCCTCGAATAAATTCCAGAATGAATCAAGCATAATTTAATTCGCCATCATAAAAGAAGGCGTTATCTTTGTTGTTCCAAAACTTAGTTTCTCTAGTTTGGCAACAAATCAACTACTCTGCTAAGTTTCAAGTGTAAACAAACATGGCTGCTATAGCAAAAAAAAATAGGCTTAGCCGTACTTAAACAACTTTTAAATTGTAGACAATCCTACAACTATAACATGCATGTTAACTAAAGGAACAAAAGCCTTAACCGGAAGGTAAGCACAACATAGTTCAATCATTTTTAAAGCAAAGAATGCACAATTTGCTAACACATAAGAATAAAGGAACTGAGATCACTGGGCCGAGTAACAGAGTGGATATATATATTTATATACTTTTGGTGCTGCCGATTGCAACCAAAACAGAAGGTGCACATCTACATGTTATAGCAATCCTGTATACAAAAGTTAAACGTTCTGAGGCTACTCTTTTTTGAGTTATGCGAGATACATACATACATACGCACGTACGTACGTAAAATCCCTTCAGAATCCATTTTAAATCAGTTTTATAATTTTTGGGGAAAAAGAGTCTTTTATTCTGTCCTTTCATACAGATGTCATACAAAAACATCGTTAACTTGCGTTCGATAGCTGTCAAAATGGATATTTTCGCAGAAATACGATACCCGAAATTTTTCGTGATTACAATATTTCCTTTTTACTTCGTACAAGAAAGTAAAAACTAACATATTTAATTGTCATTTATATTTGTAATTCCATTTATATTTTTAGTCATGCTTTTCAGCTACAAAATAATGAAAACTTATAAAGATATAATTCCTTAATTCTTTGTTATCTAGAATCTTCTGTTGTAACTGTATAAGATTTTCTCTTATGTTATCTCAAGTAGTTAATTTTTATAGAGAGATTTAAATTAATTCTAATATCTTAATCAAATTAATTTATTTAATGTAATATAATTATTTTTTATTTAAAAAGTATCTTGCTATGCTCGCTGCAAATATCGTTACATATTTTGTGACGGTGTTTCTCGTAACATAAATATGCTATTAAAAGTTATATATTTAACTATATTAATTTGTAAGTAAACGATATTTTATCAGCAATTCTAGATGCTATTTAAGATTTTAATTTTAATGCCATTCGACCACATCTCATATTTTTACAGGAAACAGGCTGATATGCAGATATTTCCTTTTTGAGATTTTCATGAAATTTTTTTTATATTATAGAGTCATCGCAATCTGTATGTAGCATATAATTCATTGTGGTAAAACTGACGTGCCAAATATGCTTATTTATGCCTCGTTCAAATTATCCTTGAGAAAATTACATCTTTTTGAATTTCTTCACTCTAAAATTAAACATCTTTACTTCCCTGTATTCAACCTCAAAACGTACTAGTAGAATTGAATAACAAGTATAATTGAATGGAATTAGATACACGTTTCTACAAGACTCCTAAGGGAAAATAATGTTAATCGATTTGTCGAAAATGTTTAGAATGCCATGACCCCTTTGTTTTAGGTTAATGATGTATAATAACCTTGAACGCAGTAGGAGTAACTCGCATTGAAAGCGGTTAAAATAAAATACAAGACAAAATCAGCTTTCCACTGCAGGAAAGAAATCGTAACTAAATGTAATGTGTAAAATGAAACTTCTATATTTTTGACCACGATGAAAATAAAAATGCAATAAATCGTTAAAGTAATAAAAAAGTAAAATACGTACTCGTAAATATAGTAAAATAATCATGTTTCAAATAAAGAAAAATACTGATGCCTCCTTCTGGAGGAAGGATTCTTTTAGTTTTCTGATCGTAGAAATGTCTTTAGCGAAATAATTCAGATTTTTCCTGACAATATTGTTATCTCACAAGTATCTGCATTATTCCATTCTACTACATCGCCCTTTTTTTTTGTCACGAACATTTTAGATGTTTGTACTGTTTCATTAATTAATAAAAGCATTTCTAATAAATGTTTTCTCTGGGCTATAAATTTCCTTTTCCATGGCTGCTCCTTCCATTATTATTCTATTCTAAATATGCTCAATAAAAATCTCTACAAATAGTCTTTTCTGATTATTCAGTTCGATGCCGTAAAATAATTTCCTTTGTGTGAAATAACGATATTATATAATAGTTAGTCACCTGTAATGATTCTACAAAAGAATGTTATCAGAAAGAGCTATGAACAACTAATAAAGTAAAATAAATAAATTAACAAAACATCTAATAAAATAAAATTATTTAAAAGAAGGTAACCGTTTGAATACTTCACTGATTTTCTTTCCTATTTTACGTTATTAGAATATTTGAATAAGATACATTATATTCTACAAAATATAAAAAAAAGATCAATGTTTCAGAATTAATAATTTATTTCTCTTATTTAAAATATTTTTAGATATCAGGTTCATTATTTTAAGCAGTTAAATTGTAGAGTCATTAGGTTATTTTGAAGCAGAATTACATGAAAAATGAACAATGCCCGAGCCAGGACTCGAACCTGGGCCTTTCAAATACGCGCGAGTGGGCTACCGTTACACCACTGAGGCATGCTTCAAGGAAGGAAAAAATACCTTATATGCACACCCTTTTAAAAGGCGACTGGGAATTAGAGGACCCAATCGCCAAATCCTAGTGGTGAAGAATCATCATCCACCACTTTTTAGTTCGGGCGCCACTGTACAGGTTATTTTTTGATGCAGGAGAGGTGAAAAATGAGCAATGCCCTCGCCTGGACTCCAATCTGAACCTCTCGAATACGCACCCGACTGTGCTACCATTACACCTCGAAGGTATGCAGAAAGGAGGGAGAATATACTTTACATACTCCTCCTTTTTTTAAAAAAAGGCCGAGTGGAGATTAGGGGACCCAATTGCTAAATCATGGTGGTGACGGATTATGGTCCACCACCTTTTAATTCGAGCGCCATTGTAGAGGCATTGGGTTATTTTGAAGCAGGAATCCAAAAATGAGCAATGCTCTCGCCGGGACTCGAACCTGGACTTCTCGAATACACTCTGAATGTGCTACCGTTACATCACGAAGGCACGTTTCAAGGAGGGAGAAAATACATTATAAGATGAAGCATAACTATAAAAGATAAAGTTCAAATAATAATATAATCTAGGATAACGCCTATTAAACGATTCAATAAATGTAAGATATAATGCGTAATGCATGAGATAAATATAAGGAGCCATAAATTTCTCAAAATGAATAATTTATATATCCCATTTTGAAACCCCTTTAATTATTATTAGCGTTATTTTAAATAATTAGATTAGCTATCTACGCTAGTTTCTTAACTTAACCTATTGGAATTCTAAATATTCTTACTATGCAGACTAATGAGTCGTTAATATTAGTATATCTGCCAAAATATAAGCATTTTAGTCCTTTTGTATATGAGTAACTTATTGATCAGAAAAGAAAATATCGCCTTTTTTGGACTCTTAGGAAACACGTTATTTGGGGTTACACAAAAGCTTATTCTACGCTGAGGTATGCTAACTTAACGTTAGAAATATTTTTATGAATTACAATTGGGCTTAAATACTTATAAAATTGATCAGTTAGTTAGTTATATTATAAATCTTCTATAACATTTATATCATAAGTTTCCTCATTTAAGCATCCATACTCAACTCATCCCCTGTGGGTCGCATGAAGCTAGTCTTGCTTTATAAATGCAGCCCGAAATGGAAGTTAGTTTCAACTCTTGAAGACAATTATGCAGTCATTACAAAATATTCTTTTGAATCATCCAAAGAACAGATTCCAAGATTTGAGAAATATTAAGAATTTAAGTCTTTAACCTGTAGAGACAGTAGTTATTCTGTTGTTGTTGTTTCAAATCCCCTTGGGGCAGGAAAGCTTACACCAAATCCAAGAGACCTTGCCGCAAAAGTAAATCGCTGACGTCGTCCTGCTCAGCCGATAGCTGTCTCAGGGAGACGCCAACACAATCCAGTAGGTGAGCGGGAGAGGCAGGCTGGACCATAGAACAGCCGTAGTTATACTAAAACTAGTAACCAGCTACACTGATTATGAATGCTATGTTATTTGATCAGTTCATCGAGGTCAAAATGATACGAATCAGGAGCCTATTTTAAGACAGTACAGTATGCTGAATTTGAAAAATACAAGAATGTACAGAAGAGTGCATCATTATATCTTTTTGAATCATCCTATTCTAAAATGAAGTATGTGAAAAACATTCTGAAAAGAAGAAATCCTTATACTGTTCTTCAACTTGGTGATGTATTAAGAGTTGAAAAAAGTTCCTATACATAAATGTAAGTTAATTTGTAAATAAACATTTGGGTTAAACAATTTTTAGCCCAAAGTGTCGTTAGGCCAGAAGAGCTATTAGGCTGGAAACGGCAATCTGCGTTGAATCACTTAAATGCGATTCATCACTTTTCAGATTGTTGCTATTAAATATTATTGCTCTGCATTGTTATTAAAGACACTCAATAATGAAGAATCTACATGAATGTATGTATGTTTCGCGAACTGTGAAAAAACAACGGTACCTAAAGTCATCAAATTTTGAACAACATAGTCCTCCACTCGAACATCGGCACCTGAATGCCCGAATTTGTTTTATTGTCTATATCATATTTTGTAAAACTTTAACGATTTTTTCTTATTAAAAAACTCAACAATTTGAAAGCGACCAGTGGCAATTCGGTACGGAAAAACACTTTTACCTCTAGTGCGCGATACTGTGTTTTTGAAATTCTAAAGATGTGCTGTTTTTAAATATTTTTAGCGCAAATGTTCTCAAAACGTGTATGTGTCTGTAAATGAAAAAAACCATCAGGCGTAATATAATATCTGAAAGCTCTCAGATCCTATTTAATTTTTGTAAATTTATTTTTGCATAATTATATATTGAAGCTACGTTGCGGCCTGAATATTGCGAATATATGAACGTCACCGCTGAGAAAAAAAAGTTGGCTCTAATTCAGTTGCAGACATTATTAAAAATTAAAATAGAGATATAAATTACTTAAAAGGGCGCATACGAATTTTAAATCTTTCAATTTGTTAAACAATATTCTATTTAACTTCAGAGTCAAATTAAAGACCTTATGGAATGACCAGTGAATCTCTAAAATAAAATCTTTGAAAATTATCATTTTGTCTGGTCACATGGATGATAAATTGTCTGGTAACGTGGCATAAACATAACGACTTTAGTCTCCCAAAAGGGCAGTTTTAAAGTTTAATATAGTTTAACAGTCGAGATTATTATTACAGATGATTAGTATAGATATACCATATAGTATAGATTAGTACTATACTTACTACAGATGGAACACCGAAATATTTTATAGGATACCAGATAAATATATATTTAGACTAAAAACAGAACATTATATGTGTTTTGTACACGTGAAAAATGAAACGTGCATGCATAATTCTATAAAATATTTAATATTTTTCATACGTTTTTGATTAGCTATATCATGAATTAAATTCATTTTTATTTAAACCAATCAGATTAAAAAGTAAAAAGGATATAAATATTCTTGAGAACTTCATCTATTTCTTTTAAACAACTTAGTTTCTTAATAAGTAATAGATAGACTAAATCTTACATATTACATAAAAGCGAAGCAACGCATTTACAGTCGACGACATTTAAAGTGAATTGAAACAAAAATCCTGTTTCGAGATTAGTAGCCCTTCTGAGCTAAAAACAAAGTTAAGACGTTTCTAACATCAAACTTAAAAATCTGGATGTGTATACGATATGACTTCCTTGTATGGAGTATTAAATTATACGCATTTTGCATTTCATTTAAACTTATTGGATTGAATTAAATCTACTTCGTCGATAGAGCATAAGGCACAATATAATAAATGCACTCTTTAAAATTCACTATATTTGTTTACCACTGCGACACTCTGGCGCTAGCTTCACTTAACTGCGTTACATCTCATTCCTTTTAGAACTGAAAATGCATAAAAATTATGTATATTATTTGAAGAATTATCTAATCGTTGCCACATGGTCTATTCAAATATTGTAGTTCAGAATCTATTCAAATAATAAATCCAAAACGACGTATAAAAGAAATTAAACAAACAAAACAAAAAAGAAACATTTTTTCACAGACGATTCAGTATTTCTCATTCAATTAATTCAGTTTTCTCACTTCACGACAAGGGAAAATACAAAAAAAACTCAAAATATCTATTAAAAATTACGAAGTAAATCCTAAACACTTACTTCTTCGAATAAGTTACAGAAGGGTTACACACGATTTAATTCGCAATATAAAAGAAGGCTTTATCTTTGTTGTTGGGAAGCTTAGTTTCTCTGGTTTGGGCAACAAATCCACTATTCTGCTAAGTTTCAAATGTAAACAAATATGGCTGCTTTCATAAACAAAATTAGGCTTAGCCGCACTTAAACAACTTTTTAATTCTTGATAATTCTACAACTACTTACATTATACATACATACATACGTACATACGAGATACATACATACATACGTACGTACGTACGCACAGACGCCACGAAAATATCTCTTCAGAATACATTTTAAATCAGTTTTATAATTTTTTGTGGAAAAAATAGTCCTTTATTCCGTTCTTACGTACAGATGTCAGGCAAAATATCGTTAAATTGCATTCGATAGCTGTCAAAATGGATATTTTCGTTGAAATATGATACCCGAAATTTTTCGCGATTACAATACTTCTTCATACAAGGAAGTAAAAAATGGAACAAAAAACGAGTATCAAAGGCATGCTCTTCACTCATAAACAATAATAAATCTCCTGTTGTAGAATAACAATAATAAAACCCATGATTTTTGCGCTTTTAAAAAGCGGATTGTTCAAACATCGACCTACAACCTTCCTTGGACTTTGGAAAGCTGTTCAAGAAGAATGAGAGATTTTTTAAGCTTTAGTGTCTTAAAAAATTACGGTGTAGAAAAATAGTGAAGAATAAGAGTTATCTAACAGAACACTTAAAAAATATTTAGGTAACATATTTCTATAAGTACAATAAAATCGTCTGAAATATGTGCGAACAAACCTCTGTAGATGTGTAATATATAAGGACAAAAGAATTCTTATGCATCAAACTGGAAATTATTCTTCAAAATATGAAGTTTATTCAACATTTTTAAAAGTTAATTAGAGGTTTTTCCCTAATGGTTTTCCTAATCTCTATGGAAACTAGAGCAAAATCTTATATAACTTTTTCCAACATTTAAAGGCTTTATAAAATTAAAAGACGCTTAAAAGAATTAAAGATGCATAAAAGGGAATTAGAGATGCTTAAAATAAAATAAAATTATTTATAAATGTAAGGCGCATTATTCTTAAATAAGCATTATTCATTTTTTTTTCTTTTTTTTTTTTTTCAGTTCTCCCTCCCAGAAGCTTTTGTTAGTAAGCTTCTATGTTTTTAGCTGTTGAATGTTTTTATCATCTGCAATGAAGTAAAACTGTGTATCTAAAACCGAAAGATGAATTCCAATCTTAACCACCAAAAATATTATCATGTTATTAAAATCTGCTACCGCAAAAAGAGAATTAAGGTCTGCTCTGTGAATTAATTATGTAGCTGATGATGTTAAACAATTGTATCAGGTATCTATTTAACTAATCTTGCAAGAACAATTTCCATTTCAGATTTTACTAACAAGTTGAAGACGTTTAATAAAATAAGCTGAAAGTTCGCCGTTGCTTTCAACTTAAAGTAAACGCTACAACTAACAAACACAAATTATCTTGCTTTTCGTAGAAATAACAGATAACACCCAAGGTCAGATGATTTACGATCGCATGTTAAATTCTCTCATAGCTCCTGGCTCATCAAATTTCACAACTAATGATGGATTGATTATCTTGAGGGCGGAGGAATCCAGTGGATAGAATAGCCCGGATGCATATTCTCCGGAATTAAATCCAATAGACCATCTGTGGAACGCACTAGGACGCTGACTTGCATCGCTGGAACTCCTACCTAGGACTTTCCAGACACTTCAAAGTGCTTTTCATTACAAATACACGTTGTTACCGCAGGAACTCCTGGATAATCTAATATGCTGCATCCCTCAGGATTCGCTTATTGTATTGGCTAAGATTTGTACTTTAACAAATTTGTTTCGAGGATATAATATATACGAACCATGTTTCTACTTCCAAGATCCACGGAAGTAGCGCGATGAGCCAGTTTTTTTAGACATCGGTTTCTAAGACTCTATATGCTACAGTACGTGCTCTGTAGGGAGCAAGCGGAATAGGTCATTAGTCCCCACCCCGGAAAGGGTTCAGAAGGACAGGCTTCGGGGCACAGAAAGAGCCGACCCTTTGGGCCAAGGACAAAGGCGAGGGCTTACGGAGTACCTTTGCTAATTAAAGCAATTACCTCCACATCTTCGTTAAGAGAAATGAACAATTCAGTAAAAGCGATGGCTAAAGGAATGAAAGAGAACCGCTAAGGTTTAAATGCCCAACATCTCATATCACTTAAGGGGATGCAAGAGACCTTTTTTTTTTAGTCTAAAGGGGGCTTTGTCCCTGAAGGAGTGCTGTTTTCTTTTTGCGATTTTGCGTTGGAAACATTAAAGGTCTGAATCACTTTCCAAACTGTTGCCACAAAATATCGCAGCCCTGTATTATATTTAAAGAAATTAAATAATGAAGAATCTGCGTTAATGTATATATATTTCTCCAAATGTAATAAAACGACGGTACCTAGAGCCATCCAATTTTGAATAACGTACGTTTCCAACCCAATATGCGCATCTGGGAGCCCAAATTTAGAATTTGGAATTTGTTTTATTATGTATTTCATATTTTGTAAAACTTTAACGAATTTTTAATGAACAAACTCAAACTATTTAAAAACGAGCCATGGCAACACTCTACGGAGCAAAAAAAAACATTTTTATCTAAAGCGCGAAGAACTGTGTATCGGAAATTCTTAAGATAGACTCATTTTAAAGTTATTTTGCGATACTGCTGTTGAACTGAATTTTATGGTTTAAGTGCGATGAACATGATATTTAATCAATAAAGGTAACACACCAGAGCAGGACAGGAATAAAAAGTTAATAGGTCCCATGGAAAATCGCTGTTGTAAAGTTTAGATTCCGATCAAGGGCGACCACACACATTATTAAGTCTTCCTGTGTGTCTTAACCGTTGCAATACTGATTTCTCCTTTATCCCACTCCATATAACATTTTCTGTGTTCTTATTTAGATTTTTTTTTCTTTGCAGAATCAAAGAATTTTGCTTTTTGAAGATATGTCGCTTGTGACAAATTAAAGGTCTTATCCATGTTCCATATTGTTAGCTACAAAATCCTTCAAGTTATAGGAATTTTGTTTTTAATATTTACCGCCAATATAATTAAAGCACTAACAGAAATATGTAAACCATTACATCTTAGAAGATGCGTGAAGATTATGGTACCATTTTCCATCATATATATTTCATCTCTACATATAATTAAACAATTTGTGTGTGTGTGGGTGTGCGTGTGTGTGTGCGTGTGTGTGCGTGTGTGTGTGTGTGTGTGTGTGTTTACTTATTAAGATAAGTAATATTTGTATTAATTGTCCATTTATATAAGTAATATTTGTATTAATTGTCATTTATATAAGTAATATTTGTATTAATTGTCATATTTCATTGTCATTTTTTATATATATAATACATTTTTATTGATTTCTTCTTTGGTAAAGTTGTTCTGCAGAGTAAAATTCTGCGCGAAACGTTTTGTTTTTTGAGTTTTTTTTCATGTTATTTTTTGCTTATTTCACTGATGATTTTTTTGCATGAGCCAGTGCACCTCGAAGCGAGTTTTTCGAAATTCGAATTAGATTTTTTTTTTTACAATTTTATGTTTTCTGACGAAATCGTGTCATTTTAAGACGTAATGGGCAATAGCAAAGCGAGATTTTACTCTATTGAACAGTTTAAGAAATTGAAAGATTGTTTCTTTTTGCAAAGGTAAATTGTTTAATTAATTTATAGATCTATATTTAAAATAACGAGTCTTTCTGTGTGTGTAGGTGTCTTTCGTTCGTACGGCGCGTAAGCTAATAGACCCAGGCCTATGAAATCTGGTACACAAGATGCATCTAGACAAGAGCCAGTGCACATCGATTTTTCAAAATTCAAATGATTTTTTTTTATGAAATAGTATCAAATTGATGATTTTCTCTCATTATATGAACAACAATGGCACGCAGCCATTGTTGCTGATATCAGCACTATTGCCACTCGGAAAAATGAGGGCGATGATTCTGTGCAGTTTTTAAATTTAATGTTACGCTTGGATACTGGACGTTTGTCTAGAGAAAGCAGCAGGAAGTTGGTTAATTTATTTATTAGGATAATTAATATTTGTATTAAGGGATATTGCTTATTTCATTTTATGCTTTTTATATGTAATGCATTTTTAACCGAATTTTTTTCCGTTGTTGTTTGTTTCTTTTTCGATAAAATTGTTCTGCAGAGTAAAATTCTGCGCAGTTTTCAAATTTAATGTATCTCTTTTGGCATTTTTCCGGTACAGTTAAAAACCAGACGAAGGCTGGCCGCGCAGCGGCTAGTATAAGAATAAATTTAACTTTTAAAAATATATTAAGATCAATTCATACGCCTTGAACAGCTCCGAAAAAATCCGTTTCTTCAGCAGACAAGCATTTAAAAAATGGTGGTCATATGTTTGACAGGAAAGGATGACTGATTTAAAAAAAAAAAAGCAATAAAGTTATTTTTAAAATCGAAATCGTATAATACAAAATTTCTGAGACTTAAACTATCAGGATATTAAGTTTTTAATGCAGCATTATCTGACTATTGCAATTAATATTTATTCGGGCCATTAGAGCTTGACTTACGAATTTCTCAAACTGCTTCTCTAGTGGTCTTACATGCCATTGAGTAATTTTTAGCCCAAAAGAGACTATTACTCTTGAAACGGCGTCGGTTCTGCGTCAGTTCACGTAAACGGCGTATCCTTTTTCAAGCTACTGCCACCAAATAATATCGCCCTATATAATATTTACAGAAATAAAATAATGAAGAATTTGCATGTACGTAGCGTATTCGGAAACTAAGTACCGTTTCATTCTAGCGCCCTCGCAGCGCTGTGGTAGGCGTTCCGCGCATGCGCACTAGTCTTTCTTGTTCACTGACTTTCAATTGTCGCCATTTTGGTTGCTCTATGTTGTGTTTTCAGTTTGCTGTGCACATTCAAAATGTTTAAGACAATTAGTTCTCCCGCTGACTGTGAGATTCGTGCCGTGATTAAATTTTTGAACGCGAGGAATGTTAAACCGGCCGAAATTTATCGTCAAGTGACAGAAGTTTACGGTGAATACGCGATAAGTGATGGAATGGTGAGAAAGTGGATAAGAATGTTTAATGCAGGTCGAACAAATGTCCACGCCGAGGCTCGGAGTGGTCGGCCTTCTGTTGTCACCGATGATTTGATAAGGAAAGTTGATGAAGCAATTCATGAGAACAGACGCTTCACAATGACAACTCTTTCAGAGGCATTTCCACAAATTTCACGTACTGTTTTGTTCGAAATTGTGTCTGACCGCTTGAATTATCGCAAACTGTGTTCCCGATGGGTTCCAAAAATGCTCACTGATGTTCTCAAAACAAAGCGACTTGGTAGTGCCCTGACATTTCTCACGCGGTACAGTGATGAGTGAGAAAACTTTTTAAACCAAAC
The DNA here is from genome assembly GCA_000611955.2 of Stegodyphus mimosarum. Taxonomy (NCBI): domain Eukaryota; kingdom Metazoa; phylum Arthropoda; class Arachnida; order Araneae; family Eresidae; genus Stegodyphus; species Stegodyphus mimosarum. Next base: position 337,758 of record KK112662.1, read on the forward strand.
TGTGACAGGTGGTGAAACTTAGGTGTGTCATTTCACACCAGAATCGAAACAACAATCGATGGAGTGGAGACACACTCATTCTCCGGAAAAACAGAAGTTCAAAGTGGCAATGTCATCACAAAAAATCATGTGCACTATCTTCTGGGATAGGAAAAGCGTTTTGCTTACTGAATTTCTTCCCAGAGGTGAAACCATTAATGCGGTACGATATTGTGAGACTTTAACAAAACTAAACTCATTCAAAACAAACGAAGAGGAATGCTCAGTAGAGGAATTGTGTTGCTCCATGACAATGCTCGGCCCCATACTGCTGGTGTCGCGCAATCATTAATTCGACAGTTTCATTGGGAGCAGTTCGATCACTGGCCGTACAGCCCAGACCTGGCGCCGTTCGACTATCACTTGTTCCTGCACATGAAGCTCCAGCTTGGTGGCAAGCGCTTTGGATCTGACGATGACACGAAAAATGCTGTGGAGTCGTGGTTATCGAAACTGGCGGGCAGTTTCTTTGACGAGGGTATACAAAAACTGGTTACCCGCTATGACAAGCGTTTGATCATTGGCGGAAACTATGTTGAAAAATAGTTTAAGACATGTATTTTCATGTAAAAATAAAATTGGATTCGAAAAAATTGTTTTACTATTTTTTTTTTCAAAATTTTTTTTTCAAAACTTAGTTTCCGACGTATGTATGTATGTTCTTCGCATTATGAAAAAGTGACGGTATCTATAGCCATCAACATTTGAATAACGTAGTCCTCCATCCGAACATGGAAGCCCTAATTTTTAATTTCCAGTTTGTTTTATTATTTACTTCATATTTTTAAAAAAAACCTAATGAATTTTGTATTTGCTAACTTGACGATCTGAAAGCATGCAGTGGTAACACTGTTCGAGATGAAACATTTTTATCTCCAGCATGCGAGGCTGTTGCGTAACGGAAAAATGTAAGAAATTTATCTTTCAATTTCATTAACTCTGTGAAAGCAATGTATTGCCGCGGCTTTAAATAAAATACTCTAATCTTGACGCGTCAGAAAGCTACCGTTCAATAAAGCCTAAGATACCTGGTAAGGTACTTGACATTAGGTTATTTCGAAGCAGGAGACATGAAAAATGAGCAATGCCTTCGCCGGAAATCGAACCACGGACCTCTCGGTTACGCGTCGAGCGTGCTGACCAGTACACCACGGAGGCATGCGAAGGAGGCGGGAGAAATACCTTGTAACTTTAATCTAAAAGGTTATTGAGTAATAAACTAAGCAATTTAAAAACAATAAACACAGTTCTTAAGAACACTTTTTTCGACTTTTTAATGTGATTCATTTAAAAAAACACGTATTAAAATCAAGAGATGTATAATCAGAAATATTCAATATTTTTACGAAATCACACTAGCTGATCACACATCTAAAATCTTTTTCTTTTTTATGATGATTATTTTTAGGCTGTTGACCGCACAAGAGGCTAGTTCGTAAAGAAATAATATATCGAATATAAAAGTATGCATGTCACCCTCTAAAACTCTATCGAGAATTCTAAACGTATCTTGTCTTTAAATATTTTGTGATTTTGCTGTGGCATTGAAATTTATGTGGCGTAAGATCGAAGAACGTGATTTTTTATAAAGCTTAATACATAAAAAGTTAATAATAAAAAGACAGTTGTTTTCTTCACAGTGTAATATCTAATTACTAAATTTTCAGAATGACAGCTGAAGCAAGTGCAGAAGCAGGCAGGAGAAGGGTTAAAAGAACCCTTTATGAAAATTCTTTAAAATTCACAATGCGTCGACTTGACGCTAACAAACTACGCCTCGCTTGGACGGTAACTCAACCAACAAGAACTAAACTAAAAATTCAAAGCTGTTAACAAACAGTAGAGGTTCCCCCCTCCTACCAGAGCTCAGATAATCCTGTTACTTAAAACCGCGTCGAAGTCTAGTGGCAGCAAAGTAATAGCTGTTACGCCACTTTAACCAGCAATAAATGCAGAATCTGGAGCTCAAACTACAGAGGTACACTGCTTGTCCACACTCTCTTTTTACTTTCTTCTAGATTTCAGATTTTAAGCCTTTTCTCTTAAAGGTAGATTCTTCTAGATTTCAGATTTTAAGCCTTTTCTCTTAAAGGTAGAATTTGCATTCCTTCAAGCGAGCTACCAGATTTACATATTCTGGCATTGACAATTAGGGAAATGAAGGCTTATAGGAAAGAAAGCATAAAACTTGACTAATTAGTGAAATTAAATATAAATCCCAAGAGTTTTACTATGAAAACTGAATATTGATATTATAAGCTGAGAAAAGACTGAAAAATACATAAAAGTGTGTGCAACTTAACACACTGCATGACTATGCCCCACTGCATCGATAATTCTATGCAGCTTTTGAAAATTTTGTTCTTTTGTTAATGAAATGTATGTAGCTTGAATGCGAAGAAAACGATGCTTAACAATAATGGTACAAGGCAAAAAAGACCAAAAAAAAGAAAAATAGACCAGTAGGCGTGAATGTAAGATTGGTAGATCTCGAGCTCAGCGAGAGCGTAAAAAAACTTAACAAGCGCTTTTGGGCGACCGTTAAAAATTTGAAACCTTTCAGATTTCATTTTTAATATTTTATATAAATGTTACTGATGTATATTGTTCGAAGAACAGGCTTGACGCCAAAAAGGGAGGAACAACTTATTGTGGTATGACAAGCAATGGTTGTCATTCGATGACGTACTTCCTCTAGGTAGACAGCCGTAATACTTTTCCCTTGCTAAGGGATTATCTGTAGTATTACTTATTACCTCTAGTTTTATTATTAGTATTTATTATCGTAGTATTTATTATTGTAGTATTTATTCTGTAGTATTTACTTCCGTTGGCATGATGAAATGTCCCCCATACCCTTAAAGAAGCCAAGTTAGCGCAACTAAGGCTGTTCTCCAAACAGTATCCGTTACTGATATTTTTATATTAATAAAAAAATAATTTAAAGAAATTTCTTAATTTTTTAAAAATTATTTTTTAGCCTGTGACAAGAAGCAGTATTATCCTGAAACAGAAATAAAAACGCGTAAGAAAATTTTTCTTCAACAATGAGAGATAACATGTATTATTTCTCAATAGTTTGGCAGGTAAAATATACTCCAGAATTTTTTTATTCAGTTCAATTATTTTATAGTTTAACTATTTCATTCTTTATAATATGATTCTGAAACAAAATTTATCAAATCTTCACTGATAATAAACAATTTCAAATCAGAATTCCAATAGGATATTTTATACAAGAAATGATGCAATCTTACGAAACTTTCCTTTGTTGTTTTCCAGACTCATGATTGTGCATTATCTGCAGAATCGATATATGTCTCGTCTGAAAACAAAACTATCTTTTTTTTCCCCATTTATTATCATTGCACCATTCTAAACTTGTTTCTGCGTGACTGGAAGATATGATGTATTTCTTTTCGGCTATTCATACATTATTTACCCCATACAGACGCTTACTTCCGTATTCTTGAAGACACTTTTACTCCAATCCTAGATTTTTCCAGAACAAATATCAATCAGTCCTAGATTTTCCCAAAATGTTTACTTGCAGCAGTCTTATATGTCTGCAATGCACTTTTAAAGTCCTCTCTTCAAGTTTTCTTATTCATTTCAGTTTATTATATTTTTAATTTATGCTTTAAATGCTTTGAAAATGACAGATATTTTTCTAGTATAACAAATTTACTTATATTTAATTGTGAGACTCTTTCCTCTATAATGCTTTTCTCATGTTAGCGGTAAAGTAGTTGATTACTAAATATAGGCAGCTCAACTTCGTTCGAACCCAGGCAAAAATATCAAAGGGAAATGGCTGGCTGAATGGATGTTTTCGAAGTATTTTCCCTATGTAAAGGGCTACGGGCAGTATGTAAAATGCTCTTAGGAAGTTTTCCACGAAGGTATCCTTTCCCTGAAGAAGAAAGAGGTTTCGTATACTTGGCCATATCCTAATAACCTAACCTTGTATGAAGAGATTATCGCTCCGTAAAAGTAATGAAAATCAGTTTTCGTTTCTTTTCTTTCCCTTTCCTGGGAGTAGGCTCGAAGCCTGAAGCTAAATTCCAACAAAAAAGAAACAAATCTGAATTAAAAGATATGGAGGTGAAGTAGGATAACTGAACACAGATATAACGATTACATGATGCTTTAGAAATCTAAGAACAAAATTGTGAATTATTAGTGCACGAGCTAAGAGAAGATTTGTAGGACTTTCCTCCACCACAGCTTACATTTCAAACTTTTCCGGAATTTCTTTATTCTTATCACGATTTGATTTCTTGATTTTTCTCTGTATCTTCGCCTACGTCAGCCCAAACAAGTTGTAATAAATTTCTCGGTCATTCGGTTAATCAAGGTTCTGTTGTGTTTTGAAACATTCCAATTTAATAAATATTCGACATTTATGAATTTTCAAGCTTCCACAGAACATAATGTTTGCATAAACTAAGAGATAAATAAAATCAGAAGCGTTAATTTAATACTTGCTAATACCTAGAAATAGGTTTTTTGAATAACGTTTTTCATGAATCCCGGAGTCGAAACTTCAGAATCATAACCTAAAACACTGTTCAATGTTTTACTCTAAAATTTTTAAAAATTGGCTGCCGTAGATGCGCAGTATTGAATCTCGGAAAGCTTATGGTATTTGTAAGTGTAAAATGTCTTTGCTGCAGGGGGTGACTTAAAATATTTGTGGAGACGTTAGGATTTTTTGAAGCAGGAATCACGAAAAATTAGCAACGCCTTCGCCGGGATCGAACCCCGGACCTCTCGGTTACGAGTCGAGCGTGCTGGCCCCTACACCACGAAGGCGGGAGAAATACCTTCTAAACTCCCCCTTTTAAAGGGCGACTGGGGTTCTGGGGGACGAAATCGCCAAATCCCGGTGGTGGAGAATCATCAATTACCACCATTTTAGTTCGGACGCCAGTGTAAAGACACTAGGATTTTTTGAAGCAGAAATTAAGAAAAATTAACAGTGCCTCCACAGGAACCGAACCACGGACCTCTCGGTTACGCATCGAGCGTGCTGACCACTACACCACGAAGGCATGCGAAGAAGGCGGGAGAAATACCTTATATATTAACGGGGCGGAAATCCATTTAAGAGACTGATTATAGGACAAGATACGTAGAAGACTTTTGGCTCTGTTCCCAGGGAAGGGCGTCTTCATCAAGGAACTGAATTAGGCAAATTCGAACTGACATTTATAAAGTGCTCAATGCTCAACAACAGGGTATATCCTTGCATCTTGGCTACGATAAAATTCATGGACTTAATCTGGCTGAGGTTCAGAAGCGAATTAGTAACTAATGCAGAAATTTAGGAAATACAAATTTTGTTGACATCTAATAGAAGCGTATATAAAAAGGGGGGGAAAGAAAAAAAGAAAGAAAATTGCTTTGGGTCAATTTCAGTGGACCTTGATCACCAATATCACCTCATAACGGCCCTGAATGCTACACTCTTTTTTCAGGAAGAATATAACTTTCTGTGTTGTGGTCTTTGCTTGTGTTGACTCCCCCGCCCCCTCTGCACTTGTTATAATATGAAACAGATTCTCAAAAACTGTAAATATGAACATGCATTTTCTGTAAACTACATTTCGAACATAAGACTTACGATTCAAGAGCTTTTATTACTTAATTAAAGTGTTTTATTATTTACTAAATTCCGTTTATATTTTGTGGAGTGATTAGATTATTTCAGAAGTAGAATACATGAAAAATGCGCAATGTTCTCGCCGGGACTCAAACCTGGACCTTTCGAATACGCGCCGAGTGTGCTACCTTTATACCACGAAAGCATACTACAAGGAAGGAGGAAATACCTTGTACTCTTCATAATAAATAGACTATATTTGAACAAAATAAAGCTCCCAGGAACTATCTGCCCAATGAAATAAATGCTTTCGTGAAGGACTTTCTAAAGGAAAGTGGTTGCTCCCTAAATTCGAAAGAGTCGTATTTGACTCCTTAGGAGTGAAATCCGATTTCCATCTAGAAGCAATGCACCAGCCTCTATGGAGCGACTTCTCACTCTACTAAAACATGGTCCCATCTCATTCGAAAAAAGGGGCGACCCCTTTTCTCTCACCCTTCTCGAGCATGAAAGATATCGCCCGATATTCGGGTGAAACTACACACACACCTTTTTGTTCCATCACTCTCAAATAAAAATATCCTGAAATAATTGTACATTAAAAATTATATAAATATTTCTATTAATTAAAATTTAACGTAATGTGTAAAGTTCTGCAATTTATATTTTAGGCTCTGGTAAAACCAAAAGGGTCGGAAAGGGATAGTTCTCGCCTACTTTGCCATAATGAAGTAAATTAAACCATACGTAAAAAATGTAATCCATTAATAACACCTCCCTGTGGTTAATTTCACAACTAATCGATTAATTATGAAATTAATTGCAGGAACCTTAGGATAATCTCACATTTGAAACACATAGCCAGTAACTCGTAATAAAAAAAGTACAACAATAGCTACCAACACGCACGCTTTTGCCGTATTGGACGAAACCCTCGATACCCCAGAGAGTAAAACAACGTTTCCTCCGAGGCTATGGGCTGACGAGAACGGTAAGGTTAGCTCTTCTAAACATGTTAAATTCTCAGTCAAAAGAACTGAGCGTGATACGTACGGGGAAACCAACAAACACCAGCCTTGTATCCAACCCGTTCCTTTGGGCTGGAACTCGGACCAAACTTCCAGTATTCAGCGGTCTTACCTATTCAGCCATTGATGAGGCTTCGTGAGAAATAGAGATGTTTTTTAAAAGCTAAGTTCTTAAATTCGCTTTTTGTCAAACGCAGATTTGAAATGTTGCTTCAATTAAAACTTTTAAGTAAAATCTTCTCAGTTTTTGTTTCCCTCTTATTACTATTTACATGAAGTATTCGAAAGCCTAAGGAATCTTTCAAGATTCAATTTGAGAAAATTAAGCATTCGTTTCACCTCTTAAACCCCACTTTTCTCTCCCTCTCTCTCGCTTTCTTTTCCTATTTTTATATCTCTGATTCTGTTTTATTTATTCTTGCATTTAATTTAATATATCCACCAACCTTTAAAATTTTCCTTTACATTAAAGTCGATCAAGCGATAGGTTTTAATTTCATGTTAATGCAACATTTTTCTGTAATACGGAGACTTTAGACCCGTATAGTAAATGGATACGAAGCATAATAACGATAATAATATGGATATTGCAAAGAGTTGTCAGTGTATAAATTATATACGTTAGGTATCGCATCGGTGAAACTAAAAGTCGTTATCCTGCTCTATTAAGCTGCAGCGTTGCGCGACGTATGGTTGCAGTGAACTCTTCGACCTTAGCGGATCTCCTGTAGCGTCATAAATGCGAAAACTTCGGAATATTCGGCCATTGTTAAGTTATGTCGCAAACACCAGCGCAACTGGAAATGGAAGATGAAGCGAATACTTTGCGTATTTTAATTTGCTTGGCCCACATTTAGGAAATAACGTCTGCGAGATGAATTTACGACGAGTGGTAATTGCATTTCTGGCGCTTTGTTCCTTCGTTGGAATTCACGGGAAGAGCAATTTTCACGCGTTTGCGGAGAATAATAAATTTTGTTCCCGCGTTGTGGAATCTTTCACAATGAAACTGATAATAACCAAAATAAATTTGCTTTCCAAACAATTGTAGCGTTTGAATTTTTGAGCACGGAGTTTCGAAAATGGGTCAATGACTTTTTATGTAATTTTATGCTAATTGCTTTAGAAAATGTAATTTGTGAGTTTTTTATTCCCCTTCATTTGAAAGCGAAGATGTCAGGACTGAGTGTTCTATGCATACTGTTGGCGAACATATTCGTGAGGTAGTTGAAGTCCTCATCTTGAACAGGGAGCTGAATGCAGCTATGTTCTGTGGTAGAATACTGTGGTGAAGTGGTAGAATAACTGCACGTAAGAAGGATTTAAAATCCTCTTTTATTAAACCACTATTATTTACAGCCATTTCCCTACTCGAGAGGGATAACAGAAAATAATGACCGCACTTGGGTCTAAACTGAACAATCAAATACTTTAAAATAAAGTGAATAAAAATTAAGTAGTCGTTGCTCACAGAGCTATAAACGCGAGGTTGGCCTCTATGCTAAACAATCAAGGGTGCGTAGCAAGATTTAGCTAATACTAACGCACATAGATTATTTCAATAAGTAATAGCGTAACAGCGCTAAGGCTTAGAATTTAAATACTAGCTAGTCAGGTGGACGTCGAACAGAGCCGCAGTTATCTTAGACTAAAAGCTGTCTCACACTGAGAAGTTCCTTGCTACCCTTTAAATACAAACTTGGCTCCACTTCAAATTAACATAAAGCTGAAACGCGCGCTCATTCTAACGGGAAGTTGAAATAAGAACTCATAGGAAAGGGGAATTAAAATAAAACTTTGTTAGTTTAAACTAAAACCTTACAAAGAACAATGTGAAATCATTATCAGCGATCGAGAAAACTGATTCCTTTTGCTTACTGAACTCAAATAATTACTTAAGCGCAGGTATTTCGTTAATACAAATGGGCCCATCAGCGGCCTAGCACTGGTAGCTCGATCCGTAGTTCGAATACCAGAGCAGCTGAATGGGCGTTTTCGTGGCTGTCTCCATGTATAACGTGTATACGAGCCACTTTCCCTTAGAAAGTCTTCCCCGAAAGCATCCCTTCCCATAGGCAGATAGCCCTTGAGTGCTTTGCTATGATCAAAAACCAAGCCAAATATTAATACAAAAACCTCAGGAAGTTTCAGTGTTCATATTTCCTTTTTTGTTAATCCAATTCTGTTTTAGATCTTTTAATAAATATAAGCCTAGATATAATAACGCTCAGAATAAATATTAATTTAGAAGTCAAATAACAAAAAAATCAGCATTATATTTTCAAATTTTCACAGGACTAGTTTCCATGGTTTTACCGAACCATCATCCTCAGCTGCAAAAACGCAAATGAACAAGATAAGATATAATGATTAGATAAGCTAAGATAAGAAAGACTGAATAAGAGCCAAACATTTTAATTTTTACATTACTTTTTTGTCTCCTGTCCAGGCTTTCTTATCTTATCTTATCATTATATCTTATCTCGTTCATTTGCACTTTTGCAGCTGAGGCTGATGGTTCGGTAAAACCATCGAAACTAGTCCTGTGAAAATTTGAAAATATAACGCTGATTTTTGTTGTTTGACTTCTAAATTAATAAACATAAGCCTATTAACATAAGCCTATTAACATAAGACAAACATCCAGCGTAGAGTTTAATATTAGGTAAAAAAGTAACCTTAGACTAGAGTGAATTTAAAAAGAAAAAACTCGGTCGGTTTTAAGTGCAATCAGGCACTGGTCTCCGTTCTTCAGGAGTAAAACATTTTACAAGAATCTCTTTTCTGTCTTTTCACAGATTCAGTGTGAATACGTGTTATACTATAAATGACGGGCAGAATATGTTATAAATAATATTAACGCATAAATTATAAACTTTCATGCATACCTAATGACCCATGGAAACCCTGATCTTGTTATACAAGTTATTAGCGCAGTGGTTTTTAATTTCTTGATTCGCGGCACACTACTTTCAGCGCATTTTCTATTTATTACCCACTGTTTTGTATTTCCTCTTATTTTTTCATTGCTTTTTACTTCCTTGTACGAAGTAAAGGAAGTACTGTAATCGCGAAAAGTTTCGGGTATCGCATTTCAACGAAAATAGCCATTTTGACCGCTCTCGATTCCATTTGAACGATGTTTTTGCATTACATTTGTACGTACAGACAGAATAAAAGAGTTTTTTTTCTCCAAAACGGATTGTGAAATAGATTTAAAATGGAATCAGAAAAGACTTTTTCGTGACGTCTGTACTTATGTATCTCGCATAACTCAAAAACGAGCAGCGCAGAACGTTGAAATTTTATATATAAGATTGCTATAGCACGTAGTTGTGCACCTCCCTTTTTGGTTACACATCGGCCGTACCAAAAGTATATAAATATATATATATACCCACTTTGTTACCCGGCTCGTTAAGCTAAGTTATTTTATCTTTATGTGCTGGTAAATTGTACATTTTTTTGCTTTAAAAATTATTGAATTATGTAGTTTTTATGTTCCAATGAAGGTTTTTATGCCTTTATTTAATATGTATCTAATTGCTGTCGAATTATCAAGAATTTGAAAGTAAGTCAAGCTCCACTAAGCCTAACGACGCCGACATTTGTTTACAGTTGAAATTTAATAGCATAGTGAATTAAGTCACTTTCTGCACGAACTTCAGTGTCTTTTTGACGAGTGGGGCCATGCGTTTTGTACGTCGAAGAATCTGTCTTCCTGCTTACTTTTAATTTATTTAAATTCTCATCTTAGTTGTAAAAACTGTTTTTAACTCTATTTGGTGTTTTAGGTTTTTTTCTGCATTTTACAATTTTTAATGAAGTTCGTTTGAGGTTTTATGTATTTTTGCCTTGTCGCGAAGTGAGAACTGAATTAATTGAATGAGAACTATAATGAAAAAGTTGGAAACGTGAAAAATCAGCAAGGCCCTAGCCGGGACTCGAACCACGGGCCCCTCGAATATGCGCTGAGCGTGCTATGCATTACACCATGGAGGCATGCTAAGAAGGCGGGAAAAATACCTTATACATGTTCCAAATCTAGATAAACGTATTCATCTTCCGAAGTTTTAAACACTTGTCCATTCAATTCGTTAATAAAAATTTTTCTGCAATCATTAAGTATAGGATACCTTTTTTATTCGATAGATACAGCAATAATAATAAGAACTGCTAATTAAATTACTGATAATTTAAATTACTACCTAACATAAAACTATTTGTCATTAAAAATATTACTTTTGTGCAACAGATAAAACTACTATCTATTCCTAAAATCCAAAATCCTTAACAGTTAGTTTCAAATAATTGGATTAATAATAAAGAGAAATTTAACTCAAGGAAGCTTCCAAAATACTGACCTTCTAGGTGCTTATAAACTTCAAGAGTTCGGGGTCTTTGGCAGTATTCCGCTAAATAAACGCCTACGATTTATCCTTTGGATTCGATGATCTCCGATGAATACAATAACCGCCTGGTTAGATGCTCCTCCGTGTAGCTACGGGGACATACAGGGTGTTTATATAGTCCCGGATCCATTTTCATGTTTAATAACTCATAAAATAATAAAGATAGATTAAAATTAAAGACTCAAAAAGTTTCATGACCGTTGTCAATGAACTTCCACGTGTGCCCCTTCGTTGCACGGAGAATATCAAGTCGATATTCAATTTCACGCCAGGTACCGGCAAGCATGTCGGCATCCACAGGGGCTATCGCGGTTGTCATTCTGGCTTTTAGGTCATCTATGTTCGACACTCTCCTCCTGTAAACGTTGTCTTTTACAAATCCCCGAAGGAAAAAGTCCAGCGGCGTTATATCAGGTGATCTGGGTGGCCAAGGAATTGGACCTCCTCGCCCAATCCATCTTCCTGTAAAATGGTCATTCGAAGAACTACGAACGATGGTACCCCAATGAGGTTGTGCACCATCTTGTTGCGAAAAGACATGCGGCTGAAGCTCTTCTAGTTGTGGAAATACGAAGTTTTCCAACATGTTTAAGTATACGACTGATGAGACCGTCTTTTCTGTAAAAACGAAAGGCCCAATGACTCGGTCGTGCATTAGTCCACACCACACATTAACCTTTGGGGAATCCCTTTGTGCCTCACGGTATTCATGGGGGTTTTCGATTCCCATATACGCACATTATGCCATAAGCAAACGATATTTAGAAAAGTACAGATATTTAGACTGGAAAGTGAAATTATCTGAAATTAACCATACGCGCAGATGATATTTACAAAAGTAAAGATATTCAAACCTGAAAAGGAAAGTATATGAGTTATTCCATCAATAAATACCATAAGTTTGTTTATATCTTCATTATTTTATGAGTTATTAAACATCAAAATGGGTCCGGGACTTTATAAACACCCTGTATTTCCTTCGATTTTTACATTACTTTAACATAGGTCCATATCTGATATGATATAAGATTACTGAAATAGTATCGGTCGAAAATATGGCATTTAAATGATAAGCGATTTTACTACACAGATTCGTGATAGATACAGGGAAAAACTGGATTTAATTAGAATTAAACGTAAGTAAGTCTTTAGAAATTACAAAATCGTTTCTACACACTAAGAGAAGGTGAGAAGTGCTTACGTGCGAAATCGTAATCAGGTAAGGCAGAGCCGTCTGAATTCTTGGTTGTTAAAGAAT
>KK112662.1:350164-440037 GCA_000611955.2 Stegodyphus mimosarum
ACCAAGAATTCAGACGGCTCTGCCTTACCTGATTGAGTTTACAACCAAGAATTAAAAATTCTTGGTTGTAAATATGCAGCCCCTACTGAGCATACAAACAGATCACACTAACTACTGACTAATATCGTACAAATAAATCAGAAAACGGCGCATTCCCAAATTCAAGCAGAGGTAATCTCTGGATAAGACTTAATCTCTAAATAAGAATAATTTCTTAGACATAGATTTTTCGCACTGTCATCAGTGTCAGAAACCAAGACTGCGTCTTCTAAGACTGGGATAGAATCGTTTACATCCGTTTCTTTCATTACATAATAAATAAGAGCCTCGAACAGCCTTTCTGTTAATCACTAGCTGAGGAGTAATATAGTTGGTATTTCTTCGAGCCCAACACGTTGCAGACAGAAACCTTTCCACTGGACATCACTCATTTCGTTGCAATCCGAAGTAGAACTCTAGATCATCGCGAGTAGAAAGCCATGAAGATACTCATTAGGCTTTTTAAATGTCAGTAAAGAGAAACACCCATCACCGTCGAAAATAGAATTCCTAGAAATAAGTCTCTTCTTAAATATCAGCATGAAAAACGAAATACCCCAATTCAGTCGATCCTTTTCATCTTGCAAATTCAACTCAGCAACTCCTCATATCTCTAATCGTCGTACTAATTTTTTGGTCCTTTATTTTCGTCGTTTTCTCATACACTAAAGACTTCTTCAGAACATCAGTCCGGCATTCATCAACTTTTTCCTTCCTTTCCCTTTTTTGCCGTTTCTTCTTCAGTTCCTGAAACCTTCTTCTCCTAAACTTCTCTCTTCTTTCCTTTCTTTTCACTTTTCATGCCTTCTTATTTTCTTTGCCTACTCTTTTGACAATATTCTTCACTATTTAACTCTTGACCTAAATATACATTAAAACTGATTTCAGACAGAAACAAGCCACACATTATCTTCATTGGTCGAAGAATCTGTTCTACCACTTTATCTCCAACCAATCACAAGCACACAACTATTAAATTTATGCACGGCACTTCCTTCTTTGTCCCAAGAGAAGGTAATTAATATATTTTTAGACTCTCGTAATATATTTTAGTCGGCAGGAGATAAAGTGCACCAGATGAAACGATTTTTCAGAAATAACATGACTCGAGACTGTCTGTATACATTTTATTTCTTTACCGAGTCCAAAAGCACTCAAAACAATAAAATGGCGCCTTACTGAATTAGGGGCACTTTTTTCAAAGCTAACACTTTTCTAACCTCCTACAACAAATTGGTTTTTCTACATATTTCAGCCTTCCCTAATTTTAATTTCTAGCTGTTTCGATAGTCACGTACAAATTATTTTCGTTTAAAGCAACGTCCTCTCCTTTTCACCGAGTCCTCATGGTTTTCAAATGATTTGACTCATCAAAGCGAGAGAAAATATTTCTCTTATTATGTTAAAAGAATGTTATAAAAGGGAAAGGTTCTTTTCCGATGCTTTTGTTTATCTATTTTCCCGGCACCTGTCACAACAAAATTACTTGCCGTTTCTTTCCTAAAAATTCAAGCAAACAGAATGTATTATCTCTGAAGCCAAATTGCTGTACAACAGCTTATCAAGCATGATAGAGTTAAACTTTTAGATAATTAAGATCTTCCGATGTTAATTGTAGCATCTGATCACTGTTACTTATTATCATCAGTTTGCTCAGGAACGAAGAAACTGTTACGCAAACATTTGTGACCTAAGAGCAACATCGCCTGTATGAGAACAAGATTTCAGAAAGCCACTCTGTCACTTCCTGATTGCTGGCTAGTATCGTCTTCATTGTCGAAGAATGAGTCAATGAGAACAATGAATCCATGTTCCGTTCAATTAGTGATCCTGGACGGGTTCTTATCTGGTGAGAATCTGGAATACGCAGTCTGAAAACACTGTTTCCATGATGGTGATTTATTTCATTGAGCAGCAATCACGATGGCAGCAATACCGAGCTCCATATGTTTGAGAAATGTTCTGTAACCACGTAAAGGTACGTCTCCAAGAAGAAAGAGGCTCTGTGTCTTCGAGAAGAGTGTTATGGGTTGTTATGAACTAAGAGTTTTTTTCTTGGTTGGAAATATTTGAACTCTTTGAACTACTATTGTAACTGAATAACTTCAGAATATACTAGCCACTACACTCTCGTTACCTCAAACCTATTGAATACAGTATCTATAAAGTCTCCTAAGTATGGTAACCTAAGTCTCCTAAGTCCTCAGATATCCAAGGATCCAAGGATTAATTATTACGGAGTGCCTAGGGTAAAGAACCCTCTACCTCCACATTATAGTTAATAAAAGGGAGCAGAAATAGGAAAAAATACAACAAAGACGTTAAGGAAAAATGAAAAGGAAGTCAACATGACTTGAGAAAAATTATAGAGACAAAAAGAAGAACTTATAAAAATATTATAAGTTCGGAAAAAGTGAGCGGCGATTAGCGAGACTCGATCTCGGGACCTTTCGGTCTCGAGTCTAACGCGCTAACTACTAAGCTAGGGATAATACAGAAGACTTTGGTATTTTAAGATTTTTAATAATTTTGGGGGGGGGGTATTTTATAATTTTTATAACATGAATACAACACCAAAGATAAAGCAGATAGGAAAGATTTTACGATTAATAGGCTCCTTGGTCACATGGATTATAATATAGTTATATGCTAGTAGTGTAATGTCTACTTAGCGGTGAATAGCAATTTGGCAGATTAAATCTGCGGTAAATGATGTGATATTTAAAAGAAACAGATTGATAATCATGTGTGAGGCATATCTGGAGCAGTTGAGTGAGTAATTATGGCAAAGGCAATTCTTTTTTCAAGTGGATAAGCAATGATTTTGTAGTCCTCAGATATTATGAAGTTTGTATTTCCGTAATAGGAAATCATACATCCTGTTAAATAATTAAACCACCAAGAAAGCAGAGAACGCAATTCTTCTTAACTTTTTTTAGTTCTGTGCTTAAGCTTGATATATGTCTGAATATACTATCATTATTCAATTTGTAAGCAAGATAATGATTCTTAGAATGATTTATGTACAGTTTCTAGCTATTCTTTTGGTTTGTTAAAAAACTTAGCTTTATATTAACAATTATCCCGTAATTTGAGCATTGTATTTATATATTGCTCCATCGAAAGTAATGTTGGTTCCGTTTTAAATATAAATTTAGCTTTTTTAGAAATAGTTTCTCATAAACGGCATTTTAACTAAGCAGACTACAATTAATTCTAACCGCCTTACCACACAAAGAAGAGTTTGCTTGAAGATAATTACATAAAAATTAACGCTGCTTTACTTCCTGTTTTTTTGTATAATTTCGATCGGTGCAGAAAGTTTTGGAGTCTCACGTTTAAAAAGAAAAGTTAAATTTTACATTTCTACATATTTTTATTACATTCTAACATTCGGCAAGCTGTGTCCCATTTTATTACATACTTCAAAACTATCAAAATGTAAATCTGAAAACACGATAATATGATTGTGAAAATAGTTTCAAGATTTGTTCTATTTTGACAAAAAGAAAAAGTCTTGTTCTTTCTACTCGCAGGCTAATCCACACTGCCTACGTAAGCATGCTCGAAAACACCTTATCAAACTTTAAACACCTTATCGCAACGACTACCTTCAGAAAACTGTTAAACTGATCAATCACTCTTTTTTGTCATATAAAACCCTGCTTGTAAAGTTCTTCTTCAAGTTATTTTTAGGTCTGCTTCTTATTCTAAAAGAGAAAGGGGATTAAATATTTAGTATTCCTTCTCTTTCCCCAACACATGATTCTTTTTTCTAATCTTCCCTCGCTAAGACAGTATTTCGGCGTTATCATTAGATGCACAGTTCAAGTTTAAAGGCAATAAATTACATCTTTTTTGGGTACCAAATTGTCATCTATGTCTATGAGCGTAATATATCAATGAAATCTTCAACTTTTCAAACCTTTCTTTTCATGCCTTATGTCCGGTAGTAATTTTTATATCCCTGCGAAATAGAACTCTGCCGTAAGAAAAGAACATTATCAAATATTAAAATGACTAAACAATTAAAACAACGCTTTTAGTGAATCAATGCAAAATGCCAAAACGAAATTAATAGTCCTTCTGGGCAAACTGCCCCTTTGGACTAAAAAAGAAAGGTAGCCGGATTTAGGGCTAGCCGGACTTTTACACAAACTTAAGCCAACTGTCAGCTCTCCCGAAAGCAGGTACTCCGACAGCACATCCCAAGCCGTCGACACTAAGGTCGGGAGACAAGCGATAGACATCCGTGAGAACGAAAATGCCTCCCAATTAGCTGAAGCAGAGGGCAAAGCAGCGTTTGGGGGACAGTATGTCGCCCGTCAACTACTAAGATCCTCCAGTCCAATGACAAGGGTCTCTACGCATGGTAAACACGTGAGCAGTTTTCTAGCTATTTGCAAACTGGACAGAAGAGTTGTGCGAGTTTCTCATGACTAGCCCCAGCGTCCAAAGAGGAAAATCACAAGGGAGAAAGAAAGAAAAAAATTACAGTTAGGATGAGGGAGACAGAATCAATCATTGGGGCTTCAGGATCGTGACATCCGTCTCCCCGAGAAGATGATCCCCTGAAGGGTAAGGGAACTTCAGGATTGTTACACCCGTACTCATAAAATGTGAGTCCCTGAGGGGGCCAGAAGTTTGGAAGAAAGATGACTATACAGCTTAAGACCGCCCGCTTGCAATGGTGTCTCGAGCACTGCAAATGGACCGAACAGAATTTGCGTACTATACTTGTACTATCATAACCCAGTTCTTCCTAACGTTTTTAATATGCTATTGACTTAATTTTTCACGTTCCGTTATTATATCTGTAGATGGTGCTATCTTCCTATTTGTTTAACAGTTTGACTTTTAGTATAAATACAGCTCTCGCCTTTGCAGAATTTCTTTTTTCCTGATATGGAGGCATCTACATCTGTTGCCTTAAATCGATACAGTCTTATTATTTAAATGACACGCCAAACACAAGGTTGTTGCTTGACTAATTTTGTAGTTTAACTTTCTTAGACTGACAGAAGAATTATCATCTTGTCTTTACCTCAGTAACTATTACAATGTTAATTTTTTAAAAAGTAGTATGTTTGCTACTTGAAGTTAGAGAACATAAAACAACAAGAAAATTAACTTTCATTTCTTGGCTTGATACAAACAAAATTATTCACAAATCAGCGCTTAAATTTAATGTTTAACAACTGGTTCCATTTCTCAGCACTTTGCAACATAGTTTCAATCAGAGGTAAACTCTTTAATTGTCTTAAACACTTTCTTAAGCACAGTGTTAAAGACAAACAACAGCAGAAAATCGGCAATTCAAATGGGGAAATTTCAGCACGTGAGAATGAGATTAAGAAACTCTTTCTCAAATTTAGACTTTTCTACGTATTTAAAACTCACTTCATTTACAGTTTTTTAGGAATAAACGAATAGTAAAGAATGAAAGCTTAAACATAAAGATAACGGGTTAATTAAATTGAATTAATGTCATAGCATATGAAAACTTTCTTCCACAATGAGGACTGGAATTAAAATTAATAGTTTAAGGTATATTGAATGTGCTATCCAAAAGGGAAAGTGGTAAGTGACTAACTTACCGAAAGGCCCGAGTTGTTAGGATCCCGGAGAAGGCATGGATGTAATTTGTTCGTCTCTTCACAGGAGGCTGTAGCACACCTATTAGGTGCCTCCATAACAAAGTGACCACCGCTTCCGGCCTTAATAGTGGACAACGTCTATAAACGGCTAAAGCTCCCCATTGGAAAATGTATTAATAGTCTTAGAATATTAAAAGTAAATTTGAAAAAGTTCTTATGTTCTTTTTTCTTTTTCTTTTTTTTTTATAGCCCAAAGGGCGTTAGCCCAGAAGGGCTATTAATTTCTTTTTGGCATTTTGCTTTGATTCACGTTTCAGCATTTAAAGAAATTATATAATGAAGAATCTGCATGAATGCACGTATGTTTCTCGCATTGTGATAAAACAACGGTACCTACAGCCATCAAATTTTGAATAACGTAATCCTTCACCGAATATGGGCATCCGGAAGCCCTAATTTGGAATTTGGAATTTGTTTTATTACCTGTTTCATATTTTGGCAGACATTAAAGAATTTTTGATTAACAAACTCAACGATTTCAAAGCGAGGAATGGCAACACTTTACGAAAAAAAAAACATTTTTATCTCCAACGCGCGAGACTGTGTATCGGAAATTCTAAAGATAGGCTCATTTAGAAATCATTTTGCGATATTGCTGTTGAATTGAAATTTATGGTTTAAGTGCGAAGAAAGTAATATTTAATAAATAAAGGTAACACACGAAACGTTAAAAAAAACGCCCCTTTGGGCGTAATAAAAAATCTAAAAGCTTTCAGACTTTTTTTTGTGTGTGTGTGTGTGTTTTGCTTTGCTTTTTGGTTTGTCATAATATATTCCATTCCTTTCTCAAGACAATCATAGTAAACTTTTTATTTATTTATTTATTTATTTATTTTGATGAAGATGTTATAATTTCTTAAATTGCTCATATTCTTCACCTTCAAGTTGTTATCATTTTTATTAATTTAAATCCTTAAATGGCAAGAATGTACACTCACGTTTGTGAAAATTGCAACACCAAGAAGGAATCGTCATAATTGAATGCAATTTAATACACAGTTGAGTGGTAGTGGTACAAATAAATGATTAAATGTTCAAAGCAAACAAACAAGAACAAGAGATCAGAATCAGTATTTTGTGTGGCCACCACGCGCCGCAATAAGTGCTGCTACACGACGTGGCATGGAGTCAAACAAAGTTTGAATGTCTGACTGAGGAAGAGCATTCCATATCGTTTGTACGCGTACCCAAAGTTCGTCTGCAGACGCAACAGGACGAGGATCACGAGCAAGACGCCGACCAATGACATCCCACACATGTTCAATTGGCGACATATCCGGGGAACACGCAGGCCAAGGAAGAAGCTGTACCTGCTGCGCTGCAAAGAAGGATTTAACAATCCGAGCAGTATGAGGGCGGGCATTGTCCTGTTGAAATACAGCGCCTGGCAAGCTTTGAAGGAAGGGAACAGCTTCGGGCTGTAGAACTTCACGGATATACCGGTTGCTGTTCAGATTGCCCACAATTCGTAGCAATTGAGATCGTCTATGATATGCTATGGCGCCCCAGACCATAACTCCGGGTGTTCGTCCACTGTGGCGTTCGATAATGCACTCCGGAAGGTGGCGTTCACCGGCATAGCGTCTGACACGAATGCGGCCATCATGGTACCACAAATTAAAGCGGGATTCGTCAGAAAACACGACATGCTGCCAATCAGCACGCCAGTCTCTATGCTGATTGGCCCATTGTAGCCGCAGGCGGCGATGGTCGTGCGTTAGGGGGATCCTGTATAAAGGAGTCCGTGCGCGCAGTCCACACTGCAGCAGACGTCTACGAATTGATGAAGCACACAATGAAACACCTGTAGCTATTGACCACAGTGCTGCCAATTGTCTAGAGGAAGCTGTACGGTCCGTCCGCGCCATGCGGACCAGGTGTCTATCATCGCGAGCTGACGTCACATTTCGGGGTCCACTCCCGGATTTCCGAGTTGTCCGACACTCGTCCGTCCACTGCTTCCAAACGCGCATCACTGTGCTGCTGTTACGCTGCACACGAGAGGCTACTGCACGATACGACAATCCAGCTTCACGAAGGCCGATGATTCTCCCTCGTTCAAACTCTGTAAGTTGTTCAAATCTCGCTCTCTTTCGTCGACGAGGCATAAGTACAGATTGAGTTAACGTTTACCACTAGCAGATAACCACCGATAACCATACACGCCTCGCTACAGCCGTCTATTTATTCGGATCCATCAGCCGTTCAGAGGGCGCTGCTCAGCATATGCATGCGCTACGGATTTGCAATTCTAATCATTTGCATATCATGCGCTACTTTGCATTTCCTGAAAATTTCAGCTCACTCGCGTAAGTCCTTCATGGTGTTGCAATTTTCACAAACGTGAGTGTATTTGAATTCTTGGAAAATTATCACACCCTTCTTTCAATATATCTATCAGCAAAACTAATTTTGAAACTCTGTATGATAAATTTGAAGTAGAAGAGAAACAATGAAATCCCATGTCTATTTTCCTTGTTAATGCTTTTATTCTTTTCGCCTAGAATTACATAAAATATGCCTACATGTAATAATAGTTTCCTTAGATTATTCCACATTCATCAAATCAGTATAACTTACTTTGTAAATTTGCTTTTACCTCGAATATTTCTTCAGTTTTACTTTATTTTTTAAAGAGGAGATAAATTTTTCAAACAGCCATTGTAGTTGCACAGAATATCTTACATCTAAGAAGGGAGACCACTCCTTTTTCTGCCGAAATGTAAGTTTTTTAACCTGAAAATAACGTTAAACAAAGGCCATTTAATAGGGTTCATAGTGATGGTTAACTCATTATGGAACTCAATTACGGAAAATAAAATCATCTGTACATTATACTTTGATCCTGTTTGCATATGCTTCCAGACAGGTTTTAAGTTTTCTCCTAACAGAAAAAATAACATGTAGTAAAATACTCTTGTCTATTATTAATATTCTTATCTTGAATACCACATAAGCTTTTCCAGTGGTTCACAAAATACTTCAAATATTCGGAAAGAAAGGAAATCTGAACTTCCTCTTTTAAGGTCTGGAATTTCTCCTTTTATTCAGAGGCGCGTTAAAAATAGCAGAATGAAAAGCTAAAGCAAGAGAAAAAGAAAACTTTCCTTTCACTATTATTAGAGGTGGATCTGGTAATATGAGAATAAAAGGTAAGTGTCCACACGTTGCTATGACAACGATTTGGGAAACATCGATGACTAATAGAGCTGTGCGTGATGTGTCAAGCCTTTATAAAATGACCAGCCATCATTCAAGTTACACCATTAGGTAATGGGGTAAAAAAAGTAGACCTTTTGTGGGAACTAAGCGCGAATTTCTTGGTAATCGATGCTGAGAAAGTAATCAATTATTAAAGCAATATTCGTAGTTACTAGTTACTTAGTGCAATTTGCGATATGTAATTCGAGCGATGTGTTGTATGTTTTAAAAATAAACAGTATCAAATTTATTTTTCGATTAAACAATCGAATACAGGTTAGGAAGCCACTTCAAATTCTACTTACTGAATGCATATTCGAAAAGGGGAAGTCTATATATTACGTTCGGATAACATTTAAAGATCCATCTGGGTGAATTGTCATATATTGATGATTTCAAAATCTTTTGACTGTTGGTATGACTCTAAAAAATGATACGAAAATGCATAAAATTACAGAAATTTTTCAGCATTAATACGTTTATTGCTTATGAGACAAAGCGGATATTTTTAAACAGATGTTAAATGTTAAGAAAAAAATTATGGAAAATAAAAACCATAATACAATCCAGAACATGAATGCTTTTACAATATGTAAGATAAAATACTTGTTCTTTCAATAAATTAAAGTATTTTTTCAAATAAGCAATTGTTTTTATATATCTATTATATTTATCAAATGTAAACGCTGAAAATTTATCTCACAGCTAGAAATCCTTTCTCTTTGCATTTATAGCAGAAAGACAGTTAAAATAATTCTTAATTTTATGTATTTCTCTTCTTTTTAGCCCAGAAGGGCTATTAGTCTCGAAACGGCATTTTGCGTCGGTTCACTATAAACGGAGTATCACTTTTCAAACTGTTACCACCAAATATTGCCGCCCTGTATTATATTTAAAGAAATTAAATAACGAAGTATTTACATGAATGTATGTATGTTTATAGAATTGTGGGAAAAAAAACGACGGTAACTAGAGCTATTAGACTTTGAGTAACGTAATCCTCCACTCGAACATGGGCAGCTGGAAGCCCGAATTTTGAATTTGTTTTATTATAAGTTCCATATTTTCTAAAACTTTAACGAACTTTTGTGCAATTTGAAAGCTTCAGATAAATTTAATTTTCAGATTTCAAAGTCTTGAGGGTTTAACACTTACTAAGAATTTACTGTTAAAATTTCAAAACATTAAGATATATATAAAAAATTAAACAATAAAAACCGATAATATTCAAAAGAATTTGCTGTCCACATTTGCATGATGTTTTTTTTTCTTTATCTAAACTCCATGCTGAATCCGTTATGATAATAAATTAAATAATCCTAATATAAATTAAATAAATATAAGAAAAACATCACGAATGGCATAAAATGTTCACCGAGTTACTAATAAAATACAATTCATATTTACATGCATTAAAAACGTTAAAAAGAAGAGGAAAGAACGAGAATCGTCACATCGTCCCACCACACTTCTGCATTCGTTATTGTCGCTCTTATCATTCGTTATGTCGTTCATCCAGGCAACACAGTCTTGAAGGAGAGGATATCTACCTACCTAAATATCTAGAAAGTGTTGGTCATACTCAGTACTTTAAGAAGGGCATACGGTACTGATTTTACATTAGTAAGGGCCGCAAACATACACTATTACCATCGAATGCTATTTAATAATGTTTTTGCATGACATCTATACGTAAGGACAGAATAAAAAACTCCTTTTTCCCAAAACGAATTACAAAACTGACTTAAAATGGATTCAGAAGAGATTTTTTCGTGGCGTCTGTACGTACGTACGTATCTCACGTAGCTCAAAAACGAGTAGTCTCAGAACGTTGAAATTTTGTATATAGGACTGCTATAACATGTAGTTGTGCACCTCCCTTTTTTGGGTGCAATCGGCCGCACTAAAGGTATATATATATATATATATATATATAAAGTGCGGCCGATATATATATATATCCAGTTTGTTACTCGGCTCAGTGAGCTCAGTTTTTTTATTCTTATATGTTGGTAAATTGGCTTAGAAATGATTGAATTATGTTGTTCTTATCTTCCGGTTAATGTTTTTATACCTTTAGTTAATCTTATGCTTTAGTTAATACCGATACCTGTTAAGGAAAAAAACAAAAGGAAATCTTTGTTATCACATGAGAACATCTTAGATGCAGATGAAAAAACAGCCGATATGTAAATTAGAAACCCGATTTAGAACAGCAGACTAAATTTCTCACGTTAATAAGTATTCAAGAATTTTCCAGCAGTTGGATATTTAAAAATTTCAGTAAAGAACCATTTTTATAAAATAAACTACATTTACCTTCTGATTTCTTTTATGTGCGAATTTACCCGGCATGAATTTTGTACATTCACAGCCAGTGGGTAATATTATACACATCCGGATACACGGCGCCTTCGGTAGAATATTCGCAGTATATTTACTGCGAATTCTAAATTGTAAACTATATCTATAGAAAACGTAAACTCCTGTTTCGGTTTTGAATCGAAACTGCCATAGTTGTGAACGTACTAGTTTATAGAAATAATTCATACCTAAAATCAGTTTTAACAATTATTTTTAGGTCTGAAACATATCGGTCCGTGAACATAAATCAGGACAAAATATTGCATGAAATTCTAATTTTGTTGCTTAAAATAAGTGACAGTTTATTTGCATATCACGATTTTGCTTCCTTAGCTGGCAACAGTAAAGAACTGCGTAAATAATCCAAAATTTAGTTTTTTCCATCAAGACAATCCATTAACTCCAAACGTAATAAAACATAAAAGTTTCAGAAAATGGCACCACAATGCTTTGAATCGTGATAATTCTGAAATAACTAACACAGAGAAGCCTTCTGGAAGAAGCAATTAATTTTTTCTTTGGTGAAAGTGTTCTGCATTTTGAGAACCATATAATGTATTTTTTTTAGACATTTTGTTATTTCGGAAGCAGGAGTGATGAAAAATGAGCAACGCCTTCGCCGGGAAACGAATCACGGACCTCTCGGTTAAGCGTCGAGCGTGCTGACCACTACACTACCAAATGCATCCGAAGAAGGCGGGGAGAAATACCTTATATACTCCCCCTTTTAAAGGGCGACTGGGGATTACGGGACTCATTCGCCAAATCCTGGTGGTGGAGAATCATCATCCACCACCTTATTTAGTTCGGGCGCCAGTGTAGAGGCATTAGGTTATTTCGGAAGCAGGAGTGATGACAAATGAGCAACGCCTTCGCCGGGAATCGAACCACGGACCTCTCGGTAACGCGTCGAGCGTTCTGGCCACTATACCACGAAGGCATGCGAAGAAGGCGGGAGAAATACTTTATAATATATTTTTTTGACAATGTTCTTGGGATAAACCGTTGCTTATCTGAACAAATAAAAGAGTCTAGTTAAAACGTCCATCATTATTTGCATCATTTTACTTAACTCATCTGCGATAATTGAGGTGATCGAAATGTCCTTGAAACGCGAAAAAACAATTAAAACAATAACAGCAGTTTAAGCAACTCGAACATTATTCTTCTTGTTGCAAGATTGTTCGCATTCTGATTAACTGCCAAAGATTTATTACTAATTGCAAGAAGCACAGTTATTACTCAAACATTTCGATTAGCAGTATTAACTCCAAATGCACTATACCGCTAACATTCCCTAGAGATTTGGGAAGCGGAAAAGTTTATTATTCGTTGGATTCAGAATCTTCATATGCAAGATGATTTGGAATGCATTAAGCGAAAGAAACCTTTACCCAAGAAGAGTCAACTACGTTCTCTTTATCCATTTATAGATAAAGATTGTCTCCAACGGGTGGGAGAAGGTCTTCAAAATTCATCTTTATCATTTAACGTCTGTAATACTTCCTTCTCAAGATAAATTTAGTGAATTATTAGTGAATAAACGTCATATTGCTTATCTTCATACTGGTCCTAATTTATTATCCCACGTCATCAGGTAATCCCCTGGATAATAGGATAATAGATAATTGTGTCAATCACTGCTTAATATGTCATCGATTTAAAGCTGCTTCAACTCCTCTACTGATTGTTGTTGTTGTTTCAAATCCTCTTGGGGCAGGAAAGAGTACACCAAGTCCAAGAGACCTTGCCGCACAAGCAAATTGCAGGTGTCGTCCTGCTCAGCCGACAGTTGTCTCAGGGAGACGCCTATACAATCCAGTAGTTAAGGGGGAGAGGAAGGGAGGCAACATCACACGAGGGGAAAGAAGTTTCTTCCTCTTTGAAGAAAGAGTTTTCCTCTTTGAATTTCATGCATCGAAGATGCCCACTTCTGAATCTGGCCATGGCCGTTTGGATAGGCCTAGATCTTTTTACTCAGAAGTGATAGGCCTGGTTGTTCAGCGAAATACCACTGGTGAACAGGAGAAATTCTCTAAGCCATGTTAGTTTTATGTTTGTATAGGAATGAATTTCGGTTGGCATAAAGCAGTAGAAGTGGGTGTAGGGAGATTACAACCTTTTCTTGCCAGATCGTCAGCTGTTTCGTTACCATACACCCCAACATGGGACGGTATCAAAGCGAAATTGATGGATGACTTAATATGAATATCGTGTGACTTTGGAACGACTTTTTTGACATCTGGTGCTGGCTATGCTGGTTATATTACTCTTGACCTGGTCCTATACTCTGCCTTTGTATCAGGAATGCTGCCTAATAGCGGGAAAGTATGTTTACTTTCACTCCTCACATAATTAAATTTCTTCTGTTAGTTGGCCTACGTTGGCAACACATTTTTCTAAAGTATCGACTTTAGAATTAGGCTGTTAAAAAAAATAAATTGCTTTTTAGACATAGTGCATTATGATGATACTCTGTATCATGAATAAAATTATACTGTGTGTTTAGTATAATAAATAACTAAAACTTAACTAATGATAAACTGATCTAACTGATTGATCTAATAATATTCTGAATCCCTGTACTTTATTTTGAAGCAATCATTAAATATAAATATTATATACTTCTTTGAGTACAAACGGGAAAGTAATGGTCAAAAAGCTATTTAGGTACACAATCATAATTTTTATACACTAAAAAGTCTTTTAGTAAAGTGTAGGGCTTTTCCTTTTATAACTTTACCGAGTTTTCTAGGCAGGGATTTCGCAAGATTATGATGGGATTTTATTTTTAATCTGTTTTGCATTTTGCTCTGGGTTTATTTCTGTTAGAAATTTAAATTTATTAATTCTTGCAAATAATCTCAGCTCCGCTCAATAACATTATGGTCTGAACTCTGCTGAATGTGTCCAAGTGTTTTAATTACACTTGGACAGTCATATTGTAAGTATTTTAAGTTTCACTAACCTTTATTTTATTTTAAACCTTTACTATCTTCTCTTATTTTCCATTTCCGGCCAGAATAAACGCGAATAGATTTTGTCTATGCAAATGAGGTTGCAAACTGTAGAAGTATTTAAGACATGGCTTTTAGCCAAAAGTAAGAAGAGAAAGAGAGAGATTTCCTGCTGCCTTTACAGCGTGTGCTTTTTATGTCTGCCTTTAAGGCCAGAACTTAGTTCTCGCTGATATTTGAAGACGTACTGTAGTCTTTGCATTCTGCTCACTACATACGTAGTATTTAAGGGTCAATCTTCGCGTTACTATTTTCTGTAAAGCATCTTAGTTCTTATTTAGTTAAGTTAGTTTATTTCTTATTTTCTATCTTTTTGCACCGAAAGTATTGGTTTCTGTACTCCGACGCTGAGAGAAATAAAGGGTAAAGTTAACCCCTTCTTATTTGTGTTGTCTGTTCCACGCACACACGAACATAGCTTTGAGTAAGCTCCCAGTTCTTATTCAGGATTCCAGTTATGTTTGCAAAATCAACTAGAAGGAACAGTAGTCCTGACAATATAAAGTCCACAGTTTACAAAGGGAAGCATTTTAACTAATATTTCGGAATTCAAACAATCATTTTCTTTTCTTTCTTATAATAAACAGCATCTCAGCATTCTACGACATCAAAATTACTGCTGGATTACTTCTGAGTTTGTTTTTATTTTCACACATTTATATATAATGTGTGTGTTATAATTAGACTATAGGACGTAACAGTTTTGTTGGTACGTCGGTAGAACTTGGAGTACGCTAGGAAAGACGAAACCAATCACTTTTTAGTCATGACTGAGAAAATTACTGCGTAGATTATTTTCGACGCTTAAAGCGTCATTTTTATTTTGAGCAAGAAAAATTCTTCAGAAATACGTTTTTACTTAATTGGTACAACAATTTCCATATACGCAGCTTACGTTTTAGGTAGCAGAAAAATGCAATACTTATACTTGTTTAAGCACAAGCAAGAGGCAAAGGAGTGACGTAGTTCCAGTTCTAGTTCTGTTGATAAGCCGCGAATAGCTTGCATTTTGCTTTCCAATGCCAATGATTTTGTATTACGGAGTACCTATGGTTCAAAACCATTTACCTCGTCATCAGAATTAAATAAAGTGAGCAAAAGTAGGGAAAATGCATAAGTCAATTTACTTGATGCACACTAGAGGGAGCCACTTACACTCGAGAAAGTTTAGGGACAGAGTAAAAAGTTAAGATTAATAATATGAAATATTTGTTTTTATATACTTTTTTTGTAGTTTTATATTTTTTGATTTTACGCATTTTGCTTCAAAGTAGCTGGCAGTATTTATAATCCCAGAATGCTTCATTTTAATCCTGTTCAGCGATTGGGCAAAAGTTTACAGCAGTGCAGACACTGCAAGGGAAGCAGTGACCTCAGTGGACGAGTATAAAAGTTGAAAAAAGGTTGTAACTGGATTTGGATTAAAATCAGGACTTAAAAGGACTTGTGAATTTCTTCCAATTAAGTTTGATTTGTTAGCAAATTTCAGCATATTTTTGTATCTTGCATATATCTAAGGTTAAAAATAACTTTTTCGATGCACGGGATACGATACCATAGTTTTGAGTTCCTGATTTTCACGAAATCTGTGTGTTATGAAGACATAGGTTTTCACTCAGCTTTAATCCACTATGAGCCAGAAATATCAATATGCACTGTTTATGCTGAATGTAAGGGATACTCAGACTGCCACTACCAATGGAAGTTGCTGGATAGATTCAAAGATTCAGATTGCTGGGAGACAAAGATTCAGCCAAGCAACTCAATATAACCGAATTCATTGAACCTAGAGTCCACAATGAACCAATTACGGTTCAATGCACAAGGTAATTCCTTTTGACAGAATTTGACAAGCGGACTCTTTTACCAATAAATCTACCAGTATAATTACGGGAATATATTCCTCATTGCACATTCAACCCTAAATATTAGAAAAATTGGGATCAGTGATTTCAACTCTCAAAACCATTTGTTCCGTTGAAAGCAATAAGAAAGCAAAGTCCCCTATTTCTTATGTCGCATCTGCATTATCACCAGGACAGTTCAAAAGCCAGAAATGATTCTAATTGTCTTATGGCATTCAGGATTACCCAGGTGGAACGACGATTCGTCTTCTCCCTTTTCACCCGAAGTTTCTTACACAATACATATCTCCGGAAAAACTTCTATGACACAAGATCGACTTCTTCCTCCCTTTTGTGCAGCCCATTGGTAACAGAAAAATTTATTTCACTATAATCAGGAACAGACGTTCTCCGTTACTTTTCGCCTAACTGACCAACAATCAGCAAGAAAGAGAGTTGAAGACATTATATGTACTTTAATAAAAATAAACTTATCTTGTAATTTTTATTTATTTCTCCCGCCTTTTTAGCATGCCTTCGTGATGTAATGGTCAGCACACTCGACGCGTATTTGAGAGGTCCGAGGTTTGAGCCACGGTGAGGGCATTTCTAATTTTTCACACTTCCTGCATTTAAAAAAAAAAAAAAAAGTCTGAAATGTTTCAGATTTTAAATTACGTCCAAAGGGACGTTTATTTAACATTTTGTGTGTTACCTTTATTTGTTAAATACCATGTTCTTCGCACTTAAACCATAAAATTCAGTTCAACAGCAATATCGCAAAATAATTTTAAATTGAGCATATCTTTAGAAATTTCGGTACACGCTCTCACGCGCTGGAGATAAAAATGTTTTTCTGTACAACGTTGGTATTGCTGGCTTTGAAATCTTTGAGTTTGTTAATGAAAAATTCGTTAAAGTTTTAGAGAATATTGTTACGAATTTCACATTTATTTGGCTATTTATTTAGAACTGTAATTAAAATTCCTTTTTATTTTCCCGTGCAACGCACGCAGACGATTTTTGAAGAGAAAGCTACGTCAAAAAAAAACAAAAAAAACATGCATACATTTATGCAGATTTTTCATTTTTTAAAATTTAATGCAGAGCGATAACATTTAGTGGCAACAATTTGAAAAGTGATACGCCGTTTTTGTGTTTCCGACGCAAAATCGCAAAACGAAAGTAATAGTCCTTCGGGACTAAATCCCTTTGGACTAAAAAAAAAGACTGAAAGCTTTCAGAATTTACATTACGCCCAAAGGGGAGTTTTTTTAACGTTTTGTTTGTTACCTTTATTTAAAATTTCCTGTTCTTCGCACCTCAACCATAAAATTCAGTTTAAGAGCAATATCGCAAAATAATTTTAAGCTGAGCATATCTTTAGCATTTCCGATACACAGTCTCGCGCTCTGGAGATAAAAATGTTTTTCTGTAAATTGTTGCGATTGCTCGCTTTAAACTCCTTGAGTTTGTTAATCAAAAATTTGTTAAAGTTTTGCCAAAATATGAAGTCGATAATAAAGGAAATTCCAAATTTCAAATTTGGGCTTCCAGATGCCCATATTCGCACTAGGATTACGTCATTCAAAATTCAATGGCTCTAGGTACCGTTGTTTTATCACAGTGCGAGAAACATGTATACATTTACGCACATTCTTCATTATTTAACTTCTTTAAATATAATACAGGGCTGTAATATTTGGTGGCAACAGTTTGAAAAGTAAACCGACATTTAATGTTTCCGATGCAAAAGGCCGAAACGAAAACAATATTCCTCCAGGGACAAAGCCCTTTGGACTAAAAAAAACCCCTAATGCCTCTACACTGGCGCCCGAACTAAAAAAAAAGTTGGTTGATGATGAAAGTCCACCACCAGGATTTGGCGATTAGGGCTGTAATCCCCGGTCGCCTTTTAAAAGAGGGAGTATATAAGGTATTTCTCTCGCATTCTTAACATGCCTCCGTGGTGTAATAGTTAGCACACTCGGCGCGTATTCCAGAGGTCCGAGTTTTGACTCCCGGCGAGGACACCGCTCATTTTTCACATCTCCTGCTTAAAAAAAAAAAAACTAATGTCTCCACAATTTTAATGAACTCAAATGCATTTATTGAAATTAATTATTTTATTAAAATATCCCATCAATTAATAAATGCGTCATTTTGCAATCGAAAGGAACCCGAGGCAAAGTATTACTTTAAAACATAATAATAATTTCCACTACTTCAGCTGAAAAACATAATCATGTAAAATTTGTCGCAAAGTCTTGGCAATTAGAATCTCTTCGATGACGCATAACGTTTGAATTCTGAGAATGTCTGTGCATTATGACGGCATTTTGAAGCGAATGAAAACCTTTGGGACTTCGTTACTTTGGGCTTTGTGTATGCTTTGTGCTAGCTTTGAAGCAACCCCGAAAGCCAAATCTCTTTTCCATATTGCTTTACGTATAGCTATATTTTAAAATCGCCATCGCAGTGTGATTTCGACTTAATTTTACAGAAAGTTTCAAAATTCTTTTAGCTTTAATATGTTATATTTTCGTTAGATCCACGGTTGGAATCTTCTCTAAATCGTAGCTGAGATCCGAGTTTTAATGTTTATTCAGAGCTGGTATATCTAGCTAGTTTTCAAAGTTTCCTGTGACTTATCCGGTACCTTCGACTACTTCTTGATTCTTCGAACTTTCAAACTACATATTTATTGGTGTAGCAGTTAAGAAGTATTTTATAAGTTATCAGCAGTTTTGGACGATATATTCGAAGCTAAGCAATCGTAACTGAATTCTCTGCCTGCGGAGTATTTTAATCAATAATGAGTCACTGAATTTCAACCAAATGCCAAACTTTCTACCTTTCATCCTTTCCCGTTTCGTTCTTGAGCTCAAAACTGTGCTGATTCGACCGCTGCCTTATGCCCCCGATTCCTTCTTTTCCAATACCTCCGCTCCTTGAAAAGTCATTTTCTAGTGCAACGAACATCTGTTTTTGGATAAATACGCACTTTTAGCTTCACCCTCTGTGCTGCTTGGACGCAATTTCGCTGTGCTCTCTTCCTATCGGAACAGTGTTAAGAAATGTAAATGTTATTCTGGAAATAGACACGATTAGAGTGCCAAGTAAATTCTGGCCGCAAATGTCAATTTAAATAAAAACGGAATTTTAGCCATTTCGACTGCTCAGTTTCTTAGTCATTACGAATTTTACATTTTAATATTCTATGCAATCAAAATTCTTCCTCTTCAGTATGAATCTGCGTTTTACGCTGATTATATATATAGGCGCATTGGGAAAAGAAATGATAAGAATTGAGACCAACTGTATTATGTAGATTCTTCTATTTTTCTATTAACGTTTTTTTCGCTTCTGTCTCAATTATTGTCGTTTGAAGAAACGCGTAATGGAGTTTAGCTGTACGCGAATTTGTGACGCTTTTCCCTTGATAAGTCCGTAATGAACATCGAGTTAAGCTAAATTGCCATTTACTGCCAATTCTTTGTAATTTATTCTGTGGTGGTTGGTCCACAAGTGGTTGGTCTTTGTATCCCGAAGTGCGGGAACGTCTGTAAAATCGATAAGCAAATAAAGGGTAATTTAAACTCTTCTTATCTTTGTTGCATCTTCTACACACTCACGAACATAGCTTTTAGTAAGCTCCCTTTTCCTACTCAGGACTCCAGTTATGTTTGCAAAATCAACTAGAAGAAACAGTAGTCCTGATAATATTATTACAAAATTTTAATAGAAGTCTACTATATGTGTAATTCTCATTTGTAATCTTAAAATCAGTAACAACATGATGCACATTTATCACTGTATTCTGAAGACTTAGCGTTTGAAATTAACTAAAATTCATTATAACTTACTAAGACGAGTTTATACAGTCTTCGTTTACTCGAGAATGTTTACTCAATTTCTGAAAACGGCGAATCAATTTAGATTTTGTTTCTGATGAAGTCCTTTATTTTTGCCGAAATTTATTGAAGAATTGAAATTTATTGAATTTATTTTTCCAGCATATTTCAAATGAATAGTGTTTTCTCTTGTTTGGGGAGATTTGTAAGTGATTGCTTTTGATTTATTATAATTATCTGTGCTGAACGTTCTCACTTGTTATGTGTTTGAGAGTAAAAATTTAGCTTTCACTTCAATTAAAGCTAGTTGGAATACATAGAGACACGTTAGAACATACATAGAATACATTAGAGAGTTAATTTAGTACGACACTCGTTCTTACGATTTGAGATTCGAGATTTATTTTGAAGGAAGGGTAATAAACGTTTTTCGTAGACCCAGCTTATTCTTTCTGTTATTTAACTTAAGCACATTTTGATTCGCAGGAAAAGCATCCACGGACATAATTTGCTTGAAATGCAATGCCCATATATTATTATGACACTTAATAACAACGAACGGTCAATTTAAATTTGAGCATAATTTCCCTTAGAAGTATTCCACGCCTCAAACTCTGATATTTTAAATTAACATATTGTTGTTTCAAAATGTAAATGTAGTACAATACTACCATGTACCATTATTATGTGGGGTTTTACTTATTTAATTCCAAAGTTCTGTCTTGGAACCCCACGAACACTAACGGGAGAATAATCGCTTAAGTGTGTGAATAAACACGTAAGTGGTAAGAAGAGTTCAATACCCTTTATTTTTCAGAATATTTCCAATCAACTCCTACTCAGAGTATACACAAAGCCTCCACCCGGGCTTGAACTTAAATAATAATGAATTTAAATTAAATTAGGCTTAACTAAAACTATCTGAAGAGTATAGCCGAAGCTATCAGAAATCTACGTAGTTGGCCCCTAAATATTAATTTAATCGGCGAAGCCAAGCAAGGGTCTAAGGTATAGCCGAGCGTAGTACCTTAGAGAGAGCGTAGCCAAAGGCAAACGCGCGCTAGCCAGGAAATCAGACTCTCTCTCGAAGTCGGTAAAACATCGACTTAAATAGTACTCTTATTTGCACTTACTGCGTTTCTGAATTTACATTCTGGCAGGAAATTATAAGCTGAAATTAGAATAAGACAGGAAAGCTACAAAACTTAAAATAGCTGTTAATAAACTTAGAATAAAGCTTACAATTAAATGCCTCGAGGTCTGATATTTGTCAAAATCAGTCATTTTTCTAATTTTATCAGGACTACTGATTCTTCTAGTTGATTTTGCAAACATAACTGGAGTCCTGAGTAGGAACAGGGAGCTTACTAAAAGCTATGTTCGTGCGTGCGTGGAAGATACAACTGTAGTACTGAAGATAAGAAGGGTTAGAATTACCCTGTATTTGCTTACCGATTTTAGAGACGTTCCCGTACTTCGGGATACAAAGACCAACCACTTGAGGCCTGAACGCAAAAGAATATAAGACTACTAACTAACTAAAATTTAAATAAAAGCTAACTTTTAATATTTTACACAGATGATTAGCACTAAGATTGGCCTTTTAAATTAATACGTCTGTAGTACGCAAACTGCGGAAAACTACAATACGTCTTTAAGTTTCAAGAGGGTTAAACCTCTGGTCTTAAAGGCAGACAGTAACTGATGGCAAGCTCGCGTGAAGACTCGTAACAAGAGGGCTCTCTCTCCTAACTTCTACTCTCATAGCAAAAAGCCACAACTTAAATACTTAAGCGTTAGCAAATACAATTTGTATAAACATATTCAGACGTTCATTCTGCCCGGAAGTGGAAAATAAGAGATGATAGTAAAGTTTTAAAATAAAATAAACGTTAGTGAACTTTAAATTCTTACAATTTTTGCATAAAAATAGTAAAAGCAAACTGTTAAACATCTGTATACAAAAGAAATTATATTAATGTTATAGTATTAGCACAGATAATTACAAAACTAGTGGAAAAATACTAAGCAAACATTAGAATCAGAGTATAGAGTTGATTCTTATTAACTGCATGCAAAGCAGGTGGGTGGCAAAACCTCAAAATGTAGCGGAATTTTTTTTTTTTTTTCAAAATTATTTTCCAGTAATGTGTTGGCAAGTAAATAAAAAAAACTAAGATCGAACTTGTAGTATGAAAGATTTAAAAACTGGTAAGCCTAAGGATCTTCCTTATCTAAATTCAATTCCGAACGAGTGGAGTATGAAAGCTAAAAATTGGTTTTTCGATCCAAGGGGGAATTTTCCATTTTTCGGGATGTCTTTGCATCGAGTTCTAAGAAAAGGGGTGTCAAAAGATGAAAAACTGCCGTTTACCTTTTTATGGCAATTTTCTCTATTAGTTCTTCCTAACTAAATTATCATATTTTAATTGCTGTTATGTATGAAAATGGAAGCAATAATTAATTAATATTATAAGGAATTCATATTTTTTCGCCATACATCATTTCCTATTAGTCCACAAATAAAGGTACGCCATACACTTAGTAGGATTCTGGAAAGCTAAAGTCCTCCAGCCCCTACTAGTACTAGTCCCGTACTTCTAGTCCTGCAGCCCCTACTAGTACTAGTCCCGTACTTCTAGTCCTGCAGCCCCTACTCGAGATATTGCTACGTGCTCGCAAATATGGAAGAAGGTTAAAATAACTTTTATTTTTATTTATTCTTAAACTGAATAGAAAAGTTATATCTTGTGCTACAGAGGAAATTTCCCCTACCTGTGGTGATTATTTAAATTTACATAGCAAAAGTTAAATTTTACAAAGTCTAGTTCTCTTAGCATACACTATTAATATTACAAAAAAACTGAGAGATTACCCATGGGAAGCCCCCTGAGTCCCATCCTGGCTGATATCTACATGCAGTGTTATGAATCAAAATTGTTTGAAACTTTAAATTTCCCGGTATGGCTCCGCTACGTAGATGGTACTTTTACCCTGTTTGAAGGTAACAAAGAAGATTTGAATAAAGTTCTTTCAACAATGAATTCCATTGATCCTGCTATTCAGTTCACTTTTGAGCTTGAGACTTGCAATTCTCTTCCGTTTCTCGACCTTCTGGTCACACGTAACACATCCAACTTTAGTACTACGGTTTCCCGTAAACCTGCATCGGTTTGCCTCCCACCACACTTCAAATTATATCATCCGACCAAACAAAAGTCAGCTTTATTTTGTTTCTGTGTTTTCCGTGCTCTTCCAAGTTTGCTCCTCCAAACTATCCCTCGATGAAGAACTAAATTATTTAAAATCAATAGCTATTGACAGGGGCTTTTCACCCAACATCATTCATCAAGCAGTTAAAAAATTCTCATCTCAACACACCAAAAGATAGACTCTTGTTTTAGGGGATTATAAAAATTCTGTTGTCATTCCCTTCTTTCCATCAATTAGCTATAAAGTTGCAGGTATTTTACAGAAATTTAACTTTCGGGTCGTTTATTCTCCCATCCATAGAATTCCGAGTTTCATACTCAAGAACACCATTCCGGATATGAATTCCTGGGGTATTTACAAGATTTCTTGCCAGTGTGGTTTAATTTACATCGGCCAAACTAAGAGAGCCTTAAAATTTCGCGTTAAGGAACATGAGGCATATATTAGAAAAAAGGAAACACAGAAGTCTGCTGTTGCCCAACATTGTTGGTCCGAAAATCTCACTTTCAATTTTTCTGCTTCCAAAATTATTCGAAAAACATCTTCCATTGGTGAACTGGATTTTCTAGAGGCATTTCACATTCAAACATCTTTTTGTTCTAGTTAACGACCGTAATTCCAATCCATCTTTGCCTTCAGTCTCTAAAGAAATTATGTTTTAGTTCTGGTTTCATCAACAGATGGCGCCAATAGCTTGTCTCCTGTCTAGGCTTTCGTATCTTATCTTATCTAATCATTATATCTTGTCTCGCTCATTTGCGCTTTTGCAGCTGAAGCTGTTGGTTCGGTAAAACCATCGAAACCAGTCCTGTGAAAATTTGAAAATATAACACTGATTTTTGTTGTTTGACTTCTAAATTAATACTCTATATACTTTTAAAAAAGACTATTGAAGAATTATCTTCTAGCCTTGTGAAACAAAACAAAAGTCAGAAGAAGGGTGTATAGGATCTTTTTATTCGAACACAAGCTTAACAATTACCCAACTTGGGTTTACACAACCGAAACACTTCTGGCTTAACAAAAATACGTAACGATGAACAAATTCAGTATGTGGTAGTTTAGCCCAACGGCTTATAGGATAATTTAATGTGAAGAAAAGGCTCTGGTTTGTAGAAAACCGGGGAGATAAAGCTAAATGACTAGAAGCACTCAACGCCACTAAATCAAGTCGCTAGTAATCACGGCACAACATGGCTTG
Source organism: Stegodyphus mimosarum (assembly GCA_000611955.2). Classification (NCBI taxonomy): domain Eukaryota; kingdom Metazoa; phylum Arthropoda; class Arachnida; order Araneae; family Eresidae; genus Stegodyphus; species Stegodyphus mimosarum. The sequence continues at coordinate 374,555 of KK112662.1, forward strand.
AAAGCGTAATGGCAGACCGCACATTCAGTTGATCAATGTTAAACGAATTTCGCATACTGCGCATGCCCAGAAGAGAATTTGGCGCAATTTTAAAAGACGATATGGTTGATATTCGGTTATCTGGGCATAAACAGTTCGACGTTTTAAAACTTGTTAGGTTGTAAGTTGCTTCATTACTTGGAGTGAAAATATCGATTATAAACTACCGAAATTTTCGTAGAAAGGTTACAAAACAGGAAACATTACAAGATATATTAACTGAATGTTTGTTGATCATATTTCTGAGGAATTAAAAGCAATTGAGTACTTACCATACGATGTGTTCGTATATACTTTAACAAATTAAGGAATAAATCCAGTTTAAATTCCTGAATTAAAGTCAAAGAAATTATTATAGGTAACTGATATTAAATACAATGTTTATGAACGAAATAAACTAAAATGAAATGAAACTGAAGCAAATGCATCAACCACAGACCAATTTCCGTAGTGTTATAGCTGTAAACAATCCATAAGACCTACATGATGAACAGGCTTATGTAGGTTGCTTATGCTTAATCGCCAGTATTTCCTTCCCCGCCAACGGTACAGCATTGAGCATGCGCAGTAAGCGAAATTCGTTAACACTGATCAACTCAATGTGCGGTTTGCCGTTACGTGGCCTTGGAATGGACAGACAGGCTCTAAAAAGTTTCCGAAGCTCTTGCTCACATAGCACTTCGTTCTACCTAATTCTGAATAAACGCTCGCTGTCTCATTTATATTCTCTCATGAAAAGCGTGGGTGAAAAGAGAGTAATAGGAAATGCTAACTTGAAATTATTTATTAGTTAAACATAAATGGGTAAACCTCACAATTCAAACGTAAATAACTAAGACTACACATAAAATAGATTATTTAAACTGGCTCAAAGTTTTACCAGAGCGAATTTTAAAGCATCTGCTAGAAAAAGAGAACTACGGAAAGAAGTTATAGTAAAGGTTTAAATCATAACTGGTTAGTTAAAATAAAATATCTTACACCTTATGAAAATAAGTATGCTTCTTTATCATTCGGGTATTCGTCAAATACCTTAAATAATTCATAAATACCACAAACTGAAAGTTTTACTAAATACATATTAACAACAATGAAAGCGTCCTGATCTTTTTACGTGACGAATATATTCGAGTTGTGATATCATACCCATTCATTATGATACACAGTCCAGTCACATTAATGTGACCACCACGTACTTTCCATGTCAGAGTTAAATAACCAATCACAGAAGGCAGGTGGCAGCACAGTGCAGTTGAGCGTATATAAAGGGTGTGTGAGGGCTTCGGAAAACATTTCAATCGTTGGCGTAATGCAGAAACGAAGCGATTTATCCGACTTCCAAAAGGGCATGATCATTGGCTTTCGGGCCGAGGGTGGAAGCATTTCCGAAACGGCTGAGTTTGTGAACTGTTCGCGTGCCGCCGTGGTAAAAGTGTACCGTGCATGGCAAAATGGGACTGTCCAAAATCAGCGACGTGGCAAATGTGGTGCACCACGGGCCATAGATGACAGAGGCGAACGACGGTTGCGGAGATGCGTTCGGGCAGATAGACGGGCTACCGTTGAGCAACTGACCACCAAAATGAACCAAGGGGCTACCAAAAGTGTCTCCCAAAGTACTATTCAGCGAACATTGCTGCGTCTGGGCCTCCGAAGCAGACGCCTGGTTCGTGCACCTATGCTGACTGCTGTTCATCGACGGCGAAGGCTAGAATTTGCACGCCAGTACAGCAGCTGGACGTCCACTGAGTGGCGACAGGTTGCGTTTTCGGATGAATCGCGTTTTATGCTCCATCGGACAGATGGACGTTGGCGTATAAGGCGTGAAACCTCTGAAAGGAACCACCCTGCAACCATTGCCGGAACGGTCCAAGCTGGAGGCGGGAGCATTATGGTCTGGGGAATGTTTTCCTGGCATTCTCTAGGTTCACTGATCATTGTGGAAGGCACAATGGATCAATACAAGTACGCATCTGTCCTTGCGGACCATGTTCACCCCTACATGCGCATTGTTTTTCCTCAGGATGATGGCATCTTCCAGCAGGACAATGCGAGGTGCCATACAGCTGCCAGTGTACGTGCGTGGTTCGAAGAGCACCAGGATGAGTTTACCGTCCTCCCCTGGCCAGCAAACTCACCTGACTTAAACCCAATCGAGCATCTGTGGGACCATCTCGATCGAGTTGTTCGCGCCATGGATCCTCAACCGCGTAATCTAGCGCAGCTGGCCACGGCATTAGAGTTGGCATGGCTCAACATCCCAGAGAACACCTTCAGGGACCTATGTGACTCTCTTCCTGCACGTCTCGCAGCAGTCCGCTCTGCGAAAGGTGGTTATTCTGGCTTTTGACAGATGGTCACATTAATGTGACTGGACTGTGTAAATTCTACTCGTATGTTACACACACTGGCCAGTGAATCAGAAACATTTAAGATTTTCATTTGAACGCGTGCTAGGGATGAAGTATGCAATTTTTTTTATGACGTGGGTTACACGTCGTTAGAATGCTAGTGTAAATAAGGGATAATAATCCTTTTCACAATGAATGAAGTAAAATGGAAGAAACGGCAGATCTTTCATCATTTGAAAAAGGGCTTATGGTTGGTGCCCGTTTAGCAGGAGCCTCGAATTCGAAGACAGCAAATCTCACCGGGTTCTCAAAAGTTGCGAATTTCATTATCCCATCATAAATCAAGACTATGGCGCGGCCTTATGTCCCTGTGGAAAACTAACTAAACACAAAAGCTTAACAGACAGGAAGACATTTAGCTTTCTCCCGTTCTCCTCAAGGGAATTAACCACTACAGGCAGAGGAATGACATATTTCCTGACGGCGCAAGACCCTTTTGCAAACTCTCTGTTTCACTTCGGATTGCACCACACAGATTCATGCATATGCGGCTCAACGGGTGCCATCGATCACTGCATGTTCGAGTGCGAAATATTCAAAGACCTACATTCCGAAATGTTTTCGCTTAGCTTCTAGATTTACCTTAATCCTCTCTTAGCTACTGCTAGCCACGTTTGCTCCCGTTATTCTAGGGTCTGAGCCAAAACGCATACGTGGACCTTATCTTGAGAGTTGTGTACTTAAGTTTTACTTTCCATTTTATGTTATTTAAATCATGCAAAAAGCAGTGGTTGTTCTGTTACTAGAAGACCTGTGTAGATTTTTTAATAGGAAGAAGTAAATAAGAAGATTTTAAGCATTCTGCTGAGTTTGGAGTTATTTCACTAAAGGACCTAAGCCGGGCTTATTTTTCAGTCAGAGTTAACATTTGAAATAATGCGTTGTACAAATTTTTTTACTGGAAATTTGATTTAAAAAAAAGAAAAATCAATATAATGCCTATATGCATTTTTCCTTCTGTAGTATGTGGTCGTTTTCACTTAGATCAATGAGATACCATTCCAGAAACTTGATAATAATGAATTTAGCCTAACAACTGGATTATCGGCCATCTATTTAAAATTGTCGATATATGAACAATAATGTGCAAAAAAGTGGCAATAAATTTTAGAATCTTAAAATTTATAGATGTCTGTTCTTTAAAAAATGTGCTATTCGCATTGAGAATAAACTGATTAAATTTGAAGTTCTTTAGCAAGCAATGCGGCTACAATTACAGATGGAGTTTCACTAATCAAAATAACAATGTCATCAGTTGTGTCTAGGATATAGAATATAGTTAACTCTATTAAAACTCAGATAATGAAAACGGCGAAAGTTTTGAAAATAATAATAATATATTTTTGAAGAAGAACCGTTATTAATTCCCACATAAATTCTTGGAAGAATATATAAGAGAGTTCTATGATAACAAAAATGCGAAAAATAGTGAAAATGTTCTGTAAATCGTTAATAGAAAGCATGATATATTTTCGGAGCATGCAAAAGTATAAACTAGCTAAGATGTGTTGTTATTAACTAGACTCTAAAATTCTCCGAAATATTTTGTTGGTATTGGAATGTCTCTCGATGGATAAAAATAAGTTAGAAATAGTCTCATAGATTTAAATTCTGTTATAAATTTTACATATATTGAATTTAATTTATTGTATTGGCTACAAATATTGCATTGCGACTCACAAAATTTGCTGTTGAGACATTTGGCTGCGAAGCATTGATGTTATATTAAAATTCATGCTTGACGAACAACCTAAAGCACACTTTTAAGTAATAAAGTTTAAACTCGTTTTGATACATTTCAGAAAAGAAATATAAACTACTTATTCTGATGTTTTCCAATATTTTTTTATACTGTCGTAAAGAAATGGAATGACAGAGATTATAAAAATTTCATAAAAACGAATAAAATTACAAGTACAAACGAAACCACTGAATAATTTAAAAACCTATATGAGAGAAAAAAACAGATTGTAGAAATAACATGGGATCCTTTTCCGGAAATTCTCTTAAACCAGTGACTTTTAAAACTGATAAATTTTCAATGAAATATAAATTTCAGTTCCTTATAAAGATCAAAATTAAGGATCATGTGGATCAAGAGGTAAAAAAATGAATTAAATCAAGTTGCTAGAAAAGAAATAGAAAATTTCCACCAGAAAAAATAAACGGAAAATATGTAAAGAACGTTCAATTTCCTAGTCAGCAACTCGCAGTCAACAAGCGTAGAATCTGATACAACTTTCTCACCAGCTCGCTTATTTTACCTAAAAATTTGATCTCGCTTAGGAAACCAGAATTTGGACAAATTATATTTTTCCCCAGTATCCCTCTTTGAAAAGAGTTCAGAAATAAAAAATATTTAATTATAATGTATGTTGAAAATTTTCTTAATGATTTCTTGGCAAAGACCTTTGAATAAACCTCTATAAAATAATTCTATATAGCAAGTTATTTTGAACTAATTTTTTGTTTACGTTACATCATTTTATATTTTATGTTCAGAATATAATTCGATTTCCCGTGCTTTCGCAACGTTTTGCAAGTTTCGAATGAAGAGTGTTTTTTAATTATTTATTTTTTCATTGTCAAAATCATTTTTCAAAGAAACATTTTATAACCGTAAAACAGTATTACTATTGGTAAACTATCCGTAAACCAGTTATTTAAACATTTTACTGGGTTACCGGTAACTGAATACGACGGCCAACTTAATTCTTTGAGCGATTCGACTGTAGCAATTTAAATAGTAAATGGCATTTGAACGCAATTTATACTGGTGTTCAAACTTGAGACAATTTGCATATTTCAACTATTTTCTCAAAACGTACTAAACAAAAGGTGCAAATTAAACAAAATGTACAAATATCTATGGTCGAATACGCCAGGGTGCACGGGCATGGAAATAGAGTATTTAAGAGAAGGGTCGTGAAAAGTGTATATGACAACACTTGGACTTTGTTTGGTCCTTTTCTTCAGAGAATTCTGCGGGTTTCTTTTTTCCCCCAAACATTTGGTGAAATTTAAAAGCACTATTAGATAAACATTTCAACATCTGCATGACAGAATGAGGTGCAGAATCGTCGGAAGATTGGAAGCAGAGCAGTCGAAAATGCAGATTGTTAGAGACTTTAGAAACGTAATACGCAGCATTTATGCAACTTGTGAATGAAGATGACAAATCCTTAGAGAAAAACCCGGCACGATCATCCGAGAACGAGCACTGCCAACGAAGATCGATATTTGTCCATTTCAACGAGACTTGAAGGAGTGCAACAATATTTTTCTAACACTCTTGTAACCTCATACGGCTCCAGAATACCGCTTTGCAAGAGTTACTTGTTTCCCGAATGCTGTATGAGACAGATGTACTTGCAAGAAAACAGGATTTTTACTTCTCGCTCACTTCTGTGCACAAAAAAAGTTCATTTAGCATAGTATACAGAGCATGAATGGAAGACTGAACCAAGAACCAGTAGGACACCATTCTCTTCATAGAGGAGTCCTGTTTTAACCAAACTGTTGATTCTCGACATACATTTATCTTTAGAGAAAAAATCTGATGTATTCACCACATGACTTCCCTGTACAGAATAGTAAATTCTACGCATTTTACATTTCATTCAAACTTATTCGATTGAATTAATTCTACTTCGTCGATAGCGCATAAACCACAACAGAATAAACGCACTCATTAAAATTCACTATATTTGTTTACCATAGCGACACTCTGGCGCTACGTTCACTGAACAGCGTTACATCTCATTCATTTTATAACTCAGAATGCACAAAAATTATGTATATCATCTGAAGAATTATCTAATCTTTGCCAGATGTTCTATTCAAATACTATGATAAATTTAAAACGATGTACAAAAGAAATTAAACAAAGAAACAAAAATAAGTAAACAGTTTTACGCAGACGATTTAGTATTTCGCATTCGATTAATTCAGTTCTCACTTCGCGACAAGGCAAAAATACATAAAAACTCAAAATATCTGTATTAAAAATTACAAAGTAAATGATAAACACTTATTTCTCGAATAAATTCCAGAAGGGATCAAGCATGATTGAATTCGCAATGATAAAAGAAGGCGTTATCTTTGTTGTTGCGAAGCTGAGTTTCTCTACATTGGCAACAAATCCAATACTCTCCCAAGTTTCAAATGTAAACAAATATGGCTGCTATGGAAAAATGATTAGGCGTAGCTGCACTTAAACAACTTTTAAATTGTTGATAACTCTGCAAATCTTGCATGCAAATTTACTAAAGGCATAAAAACCGGAGATAAGAACAACATAATTCAATCACTTTTAAAACAAACAAAAAAAAATGCACAATTTACCTACATATAAGAATAAAAAAACTGAACTCAGTGAGCAGAGTAACAAAGTATATACGTATATTTATATACTTTTGGTGCGGCAGATTGCAACCAAAATACAGGTGCACATCTATATGTTATAGCAGTCCTATATGTACAAAAGTTCAGCATTCTGAGACTACTCGTTTTTGAGTTATGCTAGATACATACATAAGTACGTACGCCCAGACACCATTAAAAAATTTTCTTCTGAATCAATTTTAAATCAGTTTCATAATTTTTTTGGGGGGAAAGAGTCCTTTATTTTGTCCTTACGTTCAGATATTAAGCAAAAACATCGTTAAATTGCATTCGATAGTGGTCAAAATGGATATTTTCGTTGGAATATGATACCCAAAATTTTTTGCGATTACAATACCTCCTTTTTACTTCGTACAAGGAAGTGAAAAGAGCTCGTTATTTATACTCTGACATCTGACAAAGGGATTGCGATGGAAACTGAATTTTGATGATCTGGATAAGTATCGTGTTGGACGAGTCCACAGACCTTCATGTCTTTAGTTCTTTAAGCCCAAAAGCTCGCTTTCTCTGGAGAGCAGTTGGCTCTCATTTCATTTTTACGGACGTCCACGTAGAGACAGCTTGATGAATGGCTTTCTGGAAAGTGAAGATACACTCACGTTTGTGAAAATTGCAACACCATGAAGGACTTACGCGAGTGAGCTGAAATTTTCAGGAAATGCAAAGTAGCGCATGATATGCAAATGATTAGAATTGCAAATCCGTAGCGCATGCGTATGCTGAGCAGCGCCCTCTGAACGGCTGATGGATCCGAATAAATAGACGGCTGTAGTGAGGCGTGTATGGTTATCGGTGGTTATCTGCTAGTGGTAAACGTTAACTCAATCTGTACTTATGCCTCGTCGACGAAAGAGAGCGAGATTTGAACAACTTACAGAGTTTGAACGAGGGAGAATCATCGGCCTTCGTGAAGCTGGATTGTCGTATCGTGCAGTAGCCTCTCGTGTGCAGCGTAACAGCAGCACAGTGATGCGCGTTTGGAAGCAGTGGACGGACGAGTGTCGGACAACTCGGAAATCCGGGAGTGGACCCCGAAATGTGACGTCAGCTCGCGATGATAGACACCTGGTCCGCATGGCGCGGACGGACCGTACAGCTTCCTCTAGACAATTGGCAGCACTGTGGTCAATAGCTACAGGTGTTTCATTGTGTGCTTCATCAATTCGTAGACGTCTGCTGCAGTGTGGACTGCGCGCACGGACTCCTTTATACAGGATCCCCCTAACGCACGACCATCGCCGCCTGCGGCTACAATGGGCCAATCAGCATAGAGACTGGCGTGCTGATTGGCAGCATGTCGTGTTTTCTGACGAATCCCGCTTTAATTTGTGGTACCATGATGGCCGCATTCGTGTCAGACGCTATGCCGGTGAACGCCACCTTCCGGAGTGCATTATCGAACGCCACAGTGGACGAACACCCGGAGTTATGGTCTGGGGCGCCATAGCATATCATAGACGATCTCAATTGCTACGAATTGTGGGCAATCTGAACAGCAACCGGTATATCCGTGAAGTTCTACAGCCCGAAGCTGTTCCCTTCCTTCAAAGCTTGCCAGGCGCTGTATTTCAACAGGACAATGCCCGCCCTCATACTGCTCGGATTGTTAAATCCTTCTTTGCAGCGCAGCAGGTACAGCTTCTTCCTTGGCGTGCGTGTTCCCCGGATATGTCGCCAATTGAACATGTGTGGGATGTCATTGGTCGGCGTCTTGCTCGTGATCCTCGTCCTGTTGCGTCTGCAGACGAACTTTGGGTACGCGTACAAACGATATGGAATGCTCTTCCTCAGTCAGACATTCAAACTTTGTTTGACTCCATGCCACGTCGTGTAGCAGCACTTATTGCGGCGCGTGGTGGCCACACAAAATACTGATTCTGATCTCTTGTTCTTGTTTGTTTGCTTTGAACATTTAATCATTTATTTGTACCACTACCACTCAACTGTGTATTAAATTGCATTCAATTATGACGATTCCTTCTTGGTGTTGCAATTTTCACAAACGTGAGTGTATTAATCGGATGGATTAACTAACCACATCTCTAATCTTAAACTCTATAAAACATATCTGAGGTACTCCTTCGGAGAGCAATAGCAATTTCCTTTCTCCCTCCTAGAAATTTACAGGACCTGAAAATCATGCTGGGTGAAACCAGTTGCCTCAGGGGCTCATAAATTGCCTCGTTTTCAATAAGAACTTACGTTATGAAACCTGTTGACTGTTAGAGCAGACCATAACTATTAGATTTTTTTTTTCTGTTCGATCTTGCCAGATTTTTAAAACTGTTTTAAATCTCCCTGGGCCAATTAAACTTCTGAATGATCGCTTGCCTGTGTACAATGACTGTTCACATGGTATTTTTTTAAATTAAATTAATCTATGTCCATATCAAATTTCATTAGATTTTATGCATCAAACAATTAAGGAAATAATCGAATAAATATAAAATTTCTCTTAATTTTGAGCAGTAGTATACATGCATTATGTACTAAGCAGGAATTACAACAAAAAGTTCGGTAAATTCCATATTATTTATTATAGCTTTAAGAGTACTTTGACTCAAATTTGGGCTTAATTACGAAAGACCTTGATATCATACCTATTAATCTTAAAAATATAAGTTATTCATGATAATTACTTCGTTAATTTTTATTTATAATCTCAAAAATTTGATACTTGAGAGTACAAATTCAATCTTTTCAATAACAATTTAAATTAAAAGCATCTTACTTTGTAGAGTCATTAGGTTATTTGGAAGCAGGAGATGTGAAGAATGAGCAATGCCCTCGGCGGGACTCGAACCTACGCGCCGAGTGTGTTGACCATTACACCGCGAAGGCAGGCTAAGAAGGCGGGAAAAGTTCCTTATATATTCCCCCTTTTAACGGTCGACTTAGGATTAGGGGACCCAATCGTCAAATCCTGGTGGTGAAAAATCATCATAGAAAACCTTTTTTAGTTCAGGCGCCACTGTAGAGACATTAGGTCATTGTTTGAAAACAGGAGACATGAAAAATGAGCAATGTCGTCGCCGAGGCTCGAACCTCGAACCTCTCGAACCCGCGTCGAGCGTGCTGACCACTACACCACGAAGGCATGCCAAGAAGGTGGGAGAAATACCTTATATACTTCCCCTTTTAAAGGGCGACTGTGGTTTAGGGGACATAATCGCCAAATCCGGTGATGGAGAATCATCATCCACAACTTTTTTTAGGTCGAGCACCACCTGTAGAGTCATTAGGTTATTTCGAAGCATGAGAGTTGTGAAATGAGCAATGCCCTCAACGGGACTCGAACCAAGGACCTCTCGAATATCTGCCGAGGGTGATAACCACTACACTACGAAGGCATGCTACGAATGAGGGAGACATACCTTTATTAACAACTGAATTTTGATTTTTGATGACTCAGATTAGGAATAACTTTAATTCCCATGATTATAAATAAATGCATTTTGATAACTTTAATAAATTTCTTGTAATTAAAAAAATATTGCATATAAACACGTCGATGTTATGCTGAATTACTTTCTTGTATTTTTGTATTTCAATCGATTGCGGAATTAACTTCGTAATATTACTGTAATTTTCATGCGCAAAAGTACACACATTTTATAAAACGTGCTACATATGCGATTAAAAAATTTTGAGTAAAATGAAATGAATATGATTCAGATACATCAAAAAATATTTTGTCTTCAAGAGCATTTCTGTTAGATTTTTTTTAACTTTGGATATTTTCTTAAACATTACGATAACCTTTTAATTTAATTTCCAAAAGATTAGATTGATTCACTAGATAAATGACAGACGCCAACTGAAAGTATTACCAAATGTCCTTAGCAATTACAAGTCCTCGAATTTACATTATACGAGCTCAAATGGCGCAGTAGCGAACGTGTTAGGTTTTTTAAGTGTTGTTGGAAATAACGTGTGAAAAGATACCATTATAAAACTATAAAATCCCACGAAAAAAACATCCAGACGTTTCTCATATTTTACGATGTTTACACAGTTGAAAATAAAATCTCAACTACTCGATTACTTTTATTATTTCAGCTGTCAGTTGTAAACTGACAGTCCTCCTGAAGGATGAGTTTTCTAAACACTCCGCGTGAAATACTGAATTATATTCACTCTAATGGTCACACGTGTTAACAATGTTTCTTGGCATAGTACTTAAGGCTATGTAGTACACTACGCAAAAAAGAGGCGGGACAGTTCTATATTTCCCGTTCTACTGAGTCTTTTGACGAAATTCGACTTGCGTTTTTCATGTCTCGAAAGCGCGACTTCGGATATGTATTAGATTTATATATGGCATTGTTCTAATATAGGTATTTTGACACATAATCGGACTCTTTCTGAAATGGCATGCCGACTTTTTTCCATATTGCGATTCTGCGACTCAAATTATACCAAACCGCTAAGTTTTGTAAAAACGCACGAGTAGTTTTTTTTAAAAAAATAGCTCTCAAAATTTTAGCTCCTCAATGCTAATTCAATTTGGTATGGATTTATTTATATCTCTTTTTTTTATTATACTTACTTGATTCCTTTTTCCAGAATTCGAAATTTAGGCTTAATCCAAATATAATTCGCCCATTTTCTATGATTTGTTTTTAAAATTTCTATTTATAAATAATTTTTATAAATTTTTCGAAAACATTTTTGCAATATAATCTATAAAATTTTTAATATGATCTTAAAGTAGAAGTATTTCTAGCCATACTTGCAAAAATTAGAGTTTTTTACTCAAAATTTGCTAAGATATACGTGAATTTACATATCGGTGTGTTTTGAAATTTGGCATATTCGTTACAAGGGATAATAATACCAAATGTATTTTACGCTCAGTTGAATGGAAAACATAAAACAATGTTCCCCCTTTTTTTTGCGCAATGTACATAATACTGAAGGTTATATATGGTTATATGAACCGGCATGCTATCTCAAGCTATATAGTTATATTATAAGGCATTAATGCAGACTCTCGTCCACGTCCTCACCTAAGTGAGCACATTTAAACTGGCAATTGGAAGATTCGTGGTTCGACTCGTAGAGATAACAGTGTTGTGTAAATTTAATGTTACCTGACTCGAAATAAATGACTCGTTTATAAGCTACTAATTCTTTTATTCGGGATAAACAGCTTTCTCCTCCAGCAGAAGCATCATCCACTTGGCTATGGAAATATAAAGAAAAGGACTAAAAAATATAAAGAAAAGGCTTCAGTCATTTAGCAGAAGCATCATGGTGTTTCTCTCAGTACAAAATCATTACCCAATTTTAAAATCTGTACCAACGATTCTCAACCGATGGTACGCAACAAAACAGGTGGTATGTAAGCAAGCAAAGTATTTTTAACTATTCAATTCAAAAATTAAATACTTCAACATCATCTTTAAAATTTTCTTTAATACTCGTAAATTTCTGTGAGCTGAGTTTTGTTCAAGGTCAATAGCCGTTCATAGACTTTATCAGGACTGCTTTCTTTTAGTTGATTTTGCAAACATGACTGGAGTCCGAGTAGAAACAGGGAGTTTACTAAAAGCTATGTTCGTACGTGTGTAGAAGATACAACAAAGATAAGAAGGGTTCAAATTACCCTTTATTTGCTTATCGATTTTACCGACGTTCCCGAACTTCGGGATACAAAGACCAACCACTTGTGGTCTGAACGTAAAAGAATATAAGACTACTAACTAACTAAAATTTAAATAAGAGCTAACTTTTAATATTTTACACAGATGACTAGCACTAAGACTAGCCTTTTAAAGGGCTACGTCTGTACTACGCAAACTGCGGAAAACTACAATACGTCTTTAACTTTCAAGAGGGTTAAACCTCTGGCCTTAAAGGCGGACAGTAACTGATGGCAAGGTCGCTTGAACACTCGTAGCAAGAGGGCTCTCTCTCCTTCCTTCTACTCTTGGCATAATGCCACAACTTAAATACTTACGCGTTAGCAAGTACAATTTGCATAAACATATTCTTGCGTTATTTCTGGCCGGAAGTGGAAAATAAGAGATGATAGTGAGTTTTTTAAATAAAATAAACGTTAGTGAACTTAAGATCCTTCCAACTTTAGCAAAATAATCCATTTTTATTTTCGCAAATATACTTTTACTCCACGGATATAATAAAATTTATCATAAATGATGTTTTTAAAAGGAGTAGTAGAAACGGGTGTTTTACTTAATAGGGAATAAAAATAAGTTCCTATAAAAAGATAATAGTATCTCATTAATTCTTTCAAAATCGATCGATTTATTAGCACACCTACACTTTACTTCGCCACCATTTCCGGACTCATATTGCTCTATTTTCAATTAAAATAAATTTTTATGTCAAGTCGCTGTCTGTAACAACAGGTATTGGTCTTCTTGTTGCTTTCTATTCCTTACTTTTCTACGCGATTTGAGAATTTATTCTGAAGTACTCGTAGTATATTCTGTATTTAAATATTTGTGAAAAAATAATAAAACAAACTTAGAATTTCAAAACGGAAAATTCTGAGGACTGAACGGCAAAGGGGTGATTCGCTGGTGACGGGTCCAGGACAATCTACTAGCATTGAGAATGTTGAAAACAAAAGAAAAATTGTTTATAGAAAATATAAAGTCATTTATCAGTTGGGTTTACTTGAAACGGAGATGACATGAACTTTCAACCTTAGTGTCTTGTTTGCGGTTAACTATTATCCAATCAAAGTATGAAATCATCGTTTCTTAAAAGACATCTTGAATCTGAACAGGAAAATTTAAAGGATAAATCTGAAGAATATTTTAATAGGAAATTATCGGAGTTCAAAAATAGTAAACACGAAATTAAAAGTTTTGTTACTTGAAGTGAAAAAGCTTTGAAAGCTAATTACCTAGAAAGCCTAAGAATAGTCAAGACTGAACATGCTCAGTCTTGGCTCAGTCTCAGAGCAGGTAGCATTTATTGGAGAAAAATTTATATTATCAGCAATTAAAGATATCGTTTTAACATGATTCAACAAAAAAAGCGGTTAGCAAACTAATAAATATTCCGTTATCAAATGATACAGTAAATCGACGAATTCATGAAATGGCAAATTCCATAAGAAAGACACTTATTGATCAGTTATTTAAATAGATTATAAGGTATTTCTCACGCCTTCTTGCATGCCTTCGTGGTGTAATGGTCAGCACGCTCGACACATAACCGAAAGGTCCGTGGCTCGATTCCCGGCGAAGGCGTTGCTCATTTTTCAAACTCTCTTGCTTCAAAAATATCCTAATGACTCTATAAGTGGCGCCCGAATAAAAGAAGGTGGTGGATGATGATTTTCCATCACCGGAGTTAGGGTCCCCAAAACCACAGTCACCCTTTAAAAGAGGGAGTCTATAAAGTATTTCTCCCGCCTTCTTGCATGCCTTTGTGGTGTAGTGGTCAGCACGCTCGACGCGTAACCCAGAGGTCAGAGTGGTTCGATTCCCGGCGAAAGGCATTGCTCATTTTTCATCACTCCTCCTTCCGAAATAACCTAACGTTTCTTCAAGATTATAAAATTAAAATTAAATCGCAAGAACCCTTTTGCCCGTGAATGTCGTTGGGCATTGGTGACGTACATCTTGACAGTCACTTGAGTCAACCAATGGATCACCGTTGTAGGTTGCTGCAGCAAATTTAGATATAATTTAAAATTATACCCATTACCTCATATTATTCCCAAAAAGATATCCCTCGCATCCCTTAGTCTTCAGCGACCTACAAATTCAAGTTCACTTGGGGGTTAACTAATGAGTCCCGACGTGACGTAATGCAATAAATTTACTCATATTTTTTAATAAAAATGCGAATGATAGGTTCTGTGGGCCAAGTGGCATTCAAGTGAAAGGCTAAGTGCCATACCACTAACTGTCAACTCATGGTCTGCAGTGACCGTTAAGACCATCGGTCATTAGTGAGTTTCCAGTCATCAGCACAGGACAGCTTAATGTTGTTTCAGTGCCAGCAATTACCAGAGCAGTAAATGATAAATACTTAGTAGTGTAACATCTCAAAATATTTTAGAAAGCTTCCGCTGAAGACATTTCGAACTCCAAAATTATTAACTCAAAAATACAATGCGTTCTATTGTACAAAAACAGAAATTTCAACAATTGATTTTAATAAAATATTAATTAGTTTTTCGAAAATGATATCGAATACATTTGGTAGCAACGGTTTTAAAAAAGCATATCAAAAGAGCAATGTTTAGCAGTTTATATGCAAATATAATATAAATATTTGACTGTATACTTGATTGGTAGAAGGCTTTTTGGAAATGCAGTTCAAGTCTTCGGAAACACATTCTTATATTCCAACTAAAACAGTGTTTTGGTAAAGCGATTTTTAGTCTATTTCTGCATAAAAAAATTAACTGTTTCTGAAATTTCAATCCGTATCTTTGCGTTAACAGAATTCTACATTTTTCTGAAAATTCATCTTATGCATAAAAGCTAGAATTCTAAAGACATATCGGTTCATGCAGCTTAAAAATCGAAACTTCCATTTCCTGTCTGAATCCGAATTTTGAAAATATTTTTTTTTCTTTTTTCCCTCCTGCAGCTAGGAAAAATGGGAAATCTTTAACGGTATGCATTTTAACTTCGCGAGCTGTCCAAACTCGCCATTTTCAAACCTTTAAATTCCAGGGCTCAGTGTCAAAAACGCATTTATTTGTTGCAATGGCACAAATATGTTCTGGCTTAGCGAAATATTTTTACGACTACAACAGAAAAACTAAGAGCTATAAACTGTTTTCTTTGCTTATACGAGTGTAATGGAACAGATAAAATGCAAATAAATACTCCTTGTAAGATATTTTCTGAAAAAAATAACCAGGGCCAAGACATAAAAACACAGTTTTATCTATAAATTTCAATGTCACATGCTATCAAACCACCTTTTATGAGAAAGTAAACTGCAAATTTATGTTATTCGTATCTTTATATGCGTTTTGGATTTCGAAGAATTTTTTAACTGTTTTTACTTCGTAATAATATTCTTGCGTATGAATAAAATAAATTCCGTTAGAAAACAGGTGTAAGTGTTAATATTCCGGCTAAAAAATTATTTGAATATTTGTATGGTGATTTAATTTATTATGTTCAACTCATAATATCAATGAGAATTTGCATCATTATTGTAGCTATTAAGAGATTTATTATCACTATTGAAGCATACCCGGTACAGAATCGATTAGCCTCGCCTTTGGGGCTGAATTGACCACTGTTTATGAATACCATTCCTAAGTTCAAGAAGCGCTAAAGAAAGTTTAAAATTTAACGTATCTGAGATTTGGAGATTTAGCGCGAAATCTAGAAACACTAGGAAATTTATGAAAGTTGGTTTACCACAAATGGTTGCCATTCGTAAGAAAAAAAAATGGCAAACTTTGAAAAAAGGAGATGCAAAAGTATTGTTACTGATAGGTAATGCTTCAACGTACCACACTCATTTATTTGGTTTACAATTACTGTATTCTATTAATAGTAGTTTATCTCATTGCAATAAAACAGCAGATGAATCATGAAGTCATAAATTGTAAGGTATATAATTTTCGTTGCACATTCAATAACTTTCTGCAATTGTGGCCGCCACATGACTTCCTCGCACGGGCTATGACATTATGCACATTTTTGCTGCATTTCATTTAAACTTATTTCCTCGAATTATTCAAACCCCTCAAAGCAAGTTGAAAATGACATCAAAAATTGCAGATTTTTGAGATTAATATCCTGGTTAAGTTTTTCGTAGGCGAGTCAAACTTCTTATAATTTTATTTTTACATAACGAGTATAAAACTTTTCTAAATATAAATATTGGATCTCGCAGACCGCATTAAAAGTCAGATTTCGCTATTTTTCCAAAATTATCCTTTTTTTTAAAGCTGGCATTGCTAGAGATGAATATTAATTTTGAATAATATAACTACGATCAGCGATTGTAAAATAAAGGCCGGGTAAGCACTTTTAAGTCGTGTAAGAGGATTGGGTGTATATGTATTTAGTATTTTAATTGCGTAGGAGAGAAATACGGTACTTTTAGCAGCTTTCGATATTCTTCATGGCTGAGAAGACAGTAGTGCCTGAGGGTAAAGGCATTAACGACGCAGTTAACACGACTGAGCTTGAAGTATCACCAATCTTTATTTTCGCCCATACCAAATCATTTCTTAGTAGATAAGGTACTTATAGATCCAGGGCTTAATTTCTAAAATTAGAAAGTAAGATAAATTCCATAGTGCCAGAGCCCTATGGAAGACTGTGAGGAACGAAAGAAAAAATAAACAAGTAAAATAGATATAAAAAACTAAAATAATTAAATAATTAAATTTAAATTAAGAGAAATGTAAAGAGATAAAGGGAAATCTAATAAATTATTAAACTGATATTAAATAGTTTGTAGGGTTTATATTTATTTTAACTAACATTTATTTTAAGTTCATATTCCTTTCCTTTTTAGCCTTCATTTTTTCCCCTAGAAATGCCCGTGCCAGAGTATGTAAATTACAGTAGCACGCGCAGTTTATTCAAATTTAGCGGAAGCTAGTTGAGTTAAATAGTAGACGAAACGAGCGTGAAAAAGTCTTGCTTTGAAGCTACGTTGGAGAGATTGCTCGGTAGAATTTAGATCAGCGCGTGTCGGCCTTTGTGCCTAACTTTGCAGAAGTGCTAGACCTTCAACTGTTAAATCAGTAATCTTGCTGAATATCAGCGATAATTAAAAACGCGGTTAGTTAAGATCTCAGAGCCTCGTCGGTAGTGTTTGACATTTGTTCATCTAGTTTCTTATTTTCAGTTTTACCTTACTTTTAGTTCAACCGCCGAGTTGGCGCAGTTTGTGAGCGTCGAGGAGACGCAGTTGTAATTTTAAAAGTACAATAAAAGGGTTTCAACCCCTTCGCACGTTTTTGTGACTCACTATCCCAGTGACTGACAAGTTGGGCCAGAGAGATCTTACATTTGGCGCCCGACAATCTCACGAACTCGAATGGCCGATAATTTGGTGGAAACTCCTGTAGAATTTCAAGAGCAAGTTATGGCTAACCAGTTGGAAGGGTTCGGATATTTAATCCAAACTATGAGGGCAGCTATCAAGCCAACCGTCAATTTTGACGGAAAAAATTCTGTAGCAATATTTCTAGAAGGCCTGGAAAGCCATTTCCAGCTGTATCCTGTGCCCGAAAGGCAAAAAGTTGCCATCGCCACGTCTGCATTAAAAGGACAGGCCGCACTATGGTGGAAAAATATTGGAAAATTTTTATTAGGAGAATTTGGAGGTCAAGAATACACATTTGAAAATTTTAAAGAATCGTTGTTAAAAGCCTTTCCCATAGTGAAAGACCGAGCAAAGTTGGAAGCTGAACTTTACAGTTTTTATCAGCGAAACATCGAAGAGTTAACAGAGTTCATTTTACGAAAAATCAAGCTGGTAAATATGCTGTATGGAAAGAAACCCGATAATGAGGTAATTGAAATAATCTTACCCAGATTACTACCTGCTGTCCAAGACTTTATGGAAATCCGAAATCCAAGCTCCTTGCAGGAACTCTTCGAGTTGGCGGTCAAGTTCCAAAACCGACGAATAGCGGAAAAATCTAGAGGTACAGCATATCCTCATGGTTCCAGAAAACAGTTTTGAAACCTGGAGGCCGATAGGACGAATTACTCTTATGGAGGAAAGAGCTATCAAGCTAAGTCACCGAAGAACGAAGGTCAAAGCGCGAAGAAGAAATTCGAAAAAAACCGTCCGCGTACCCAGAAGACTGAAGGTCAGAAGAAAGCTTTAAACGATTAGAGGGGCCTGTAAAAGCGAGGGTCCAGACCCCTGAAATTTCGCAAAATCCCTCAAGAAGATACCTAAACACGGTTGTGATAAAAAATTCCCAGTTACCAGTCATCCAAGTCCTGGTCGGCGAAGTCCCGGTAGAAGCGCTCGTGGATACAGGAGCTCAAGGGAACTTCCTCAGCTACAAATTCTACAATGACAACTTTCATAGACTACGTTTATTTAAAAATAGAAACACAGAAATTATAGCCGCCCAAGGAAAAACATGTCAGTGTGTCGGAAAATTATCATTAAAACTGCAGATAAAAGAAGAAAACCTTAGAATATTATTTTTCGTGGTGAAAAATTTACAGAACCCAGTGATTTTGGGAATGGATTTCTTGAAGTCCGCAAAAGCCAGATTGGATTTTCAGGAAAATGCAATTACGCTGGAGATGCAACGACGGGTGGTGGAGCCGGTAAAGGAACCTGAATTGGATTTAAGTCATTTGACCCTTGAAGAAAGCCAAGCTATTCAACAGGTGGTGAGTACTTTTTCAAATTTGTTTTCAGAACGTCCGGGTAATTGTCAAATTGTAACCCATGACATACAACTAACATGCAATAAACCTTGTAAGGCCAAACCCTACAGGTATGATAAACAGAAAGAGCTCATTATTGAAGAGCATATAAACGAAATGCTGCAAAATCAGATTATTTCGCCAATAAACAGTGATTACGCGAGTCCAGTGGTGCTATGTAGGAAAAAGAATGATTTCCCGCCTTCTGATAAAAAAGCTTGGAGGTTTGCTATTGATTATAGAAAATTAAATAGCATTACAAAGTTCCCGGTTTACCCTCTGCCGGTGATTGAGGAAATAATTAGAAAGATTAAATCTACGAGATATATGACTACTTTGGATTTAACATCGGGCTACTATCAGATAGCTATGAAACCAGAAGATATACATAAAACCGCGTTTATCACAAAATCAGGAACTTATGCATTTTTACGCATGCCATTTGGGCTGTGTGGGGCCCCGTCGACATTTCAGAGAGCTATGGACATTGTTCTAAAACCTGTCCTAGGAAAATCGACTTTAATTTATTTAGATGATATAATTATAACAAGTAGTTCGTTGGAGCAGCATATTAAGGACTTGCAGGAAGTTTTTTCGTTATTAAAAGAGGCCGGTTTAACAATTAACGCATCAAAATGCAAGTTCGCGACAAAAGAACTTAAATACTTAGGATATAAAATTTCGCAAAAGGGCATAGAAACTCAAGATTCAAAGATAAAGGCTATCAAAAGTTTCCCCCCTCCTAAAACCGCAAAGAAACTGTCTTCTTTCCTCGGGTTATGCTCTTATTATCGATCATTCATAAAGGATTTTGCTAATATTGTAGAACCGTTGTTAGTACTTAAAAGAAAGAAAAGTAAGTTTACATGGACAGCAGAGGCAAATACAGCTTTTGAGAAGTTAAAAGAAGCGCTCATCAATGCCCCTGTTTTGAAATTCCCGGAAGGTGACGAAAATTTAGAAATTGCAGCCGACGCTTCGGACTATGCCATAGGTGCAGTGCTCATGCAGAAAGGGCATCCTTTAGCATTTTTTAGTAAAACATTAAACGCTACCCAAAGGAATTATACAGCGACGGAGCGAGAAACATTAGCAGTATTAATGGCTGTACAGAAGTTTAGAGTTCATTTTGGCAAAGCCCCAGTAACGGTCTTTTCGGATCATGCGGCCGTTGGTAGACTTTACTCGGGAAAAAATCTAACGCCCAGGTTAATAAGATGGGCTCTAAAACTTCAAGAATATAACCTAATAATTAAGTATAAACCGGGAAAGGAAAATAATGTCGCGGACGCACTATCCCGAATAAAACTGGACGATGAAGGAAATGAACTCAAATGCACTGTGTTAACTTCTAAAATCATAGATTCTAGAGAGACAATTATTGCTGAATTGAAAGCTGATCCTGAATTCGGAAATATTTACGCTTATTTAAAAGACCCTGATAATTTCGAAAACCCAGATGTGGCCGCAATAAGAAGTAGAGCACAGAACTATGAGATAATAGATAATTTATTGTTTTATACTAAATCAACAAACGAAAACTTCGAGTATAGGCCAGTCATCCCAGCCTCGCTTCGATTGAGCATTTTGAAGGAATTACACGACGCGCCAACATCGGGTCATTTGGGGATCAGAAAAACAATAAAAAGGGTACGCGAGGCGGTATATTTCCCGCAATTATACAAAATAGTAACTGCGTATGTCAGGTCCTGCAAGCAATGTCAGTTAATTAATGATATTAATTATAGCCCGGCCGGGTACTTAAATAGCATTCGCGCTACATTTCCGAATGAAATATTAGGCATAGATCTTCTTGGCCCTTTCCCCCAGAGTGAGTTAAATAAAAATCGTTATCTTTTAGTAATTGTAGATCATTTTTCAAAGTGGACAGAAATTGTTGCACTTAAACGTGCATCAGCCAAAACAGTTGCAGATGCATTCTTACACAGGTACATTTTCAAATACGGTGCACCGATAAAAGTCATTAGCGATAACGGCAAACAATTCGTTAGCCAAATTTTCGAGAACATTTGCTCTGGACTTGGCATACGCCATATCAAGATGGTTCCGTACAGACCACAGGCAAACATCGCGGAAAGAGTTAATAAAAATATTGTAAAAATAATTCGAAGTTATGTTAGCACACATCACAAGCGCTGGGATGGCTACATAGATGAGTTAGCTTATGCTTTAAGAACAGCAATTCATGACTCCACTGGAAAAACACCAGCGGAATTATTTTTAGGGCGTAAGTTAATAACACCTCTAGATAAATTATTCTTTGTTCAACAAAGGGAACAAGAATTTAGGCAAAAAGATGTGCAGAAATTGATTCATGAGGCGGTTAAAAATTCAGATATGGCAAGGAACAGACAGCAAATTTATTATAATCGAAAACGCCGTGATGCAGATTTTAAAGTGGGGGACAAAGTTTTAAAAAGAAAATTTTGTTTATCAAATGCACCAGAGTACTTTTCCGCAAAATTGGCTCCGAGATTTGAAGGTCCCTATATTATTCAGGAAATCAAGGGAGCCATATTATACCTTAAGAACGAGAGAGGAGAAACCTGTAAAGCAAGTCCCGACCAGGTGAAGAAGTTTTACGAGAAAAATGATTTTGAAGTGCTCAAAAGTTTCTTGCAGGATTCAAGTTCCCAACAATTCGAAGGTCCAGAAGCAAGGCCGTCTGCTCCGCCACCCAAGAAGCAGAGAACCGCCGAAGAACCCAAGAAGCAGAGAACCGCCGAAGAACCCAAGAAGCAGAGAACCGCCGAAGAACCCAAGAAGCAGAGAACCGTCGAAGAACCCAAGAAGCAGAGAATCACCGAAGAACAAAGCCCTTCTACATGTTATGCAAGGATCCCGAAAAGAAGGACTCAAAACCTCCAGACTCCAGCAGAGAAAAAGGTTAAGCGAACAACTACGTCCCGGAAAAAATCCTTGCAAGGTAGCAAGAGAAAAAAACCAGTAACAAGATCCCACAACAGAAAAGCAGAGTCAACGCAGCCGCGTCCAGTTCCGGATATCCAAAGAGAAACAAGGCCGCCGATCCTGCGAAAAAAGAGACAACGAGAGCGAAAAGATTTTAACCAGCAGAAAAAATTCAAGCAAGAACGCAAACCGGAGGCCCCCAGAAACAACCATCCAGGTGCTAAGAGGAAAAGGCAGGAACCGGAATACCAACACCCCAAAAGACCAGCACGTAGAGGCCAGAAAAGAAAGCCTATGGAGGAGAGCCAAAGAAGTCAAAGGCGCAGGCTGACTGCTATGAATTCCCTGACATGGACAGAGTTCTGTGAAAAGAGGATGACTGAGTTCCAAGCATCGAAAAGTCAAAGATAAGTTAAACCTTCTATAAATTTTTCTTTTGTTCTGAACTGTTATGTGTAAATACGAAGTTTCTAGGTGTTGAAGGAAGCCAATTTGTCTCGGTTGAGACTCAGTTTTGTTTACTGTATTTAGCGAAAGCAAAGCAAGATTTTATTTTAAGTTTAATGTCTAAGAACAAGCAGTTTATGTTGGTCGAAAGACTGGTTTTGTTATGTTAAAGCCAAAATTTGGCCAGATATAAAATATTTTCGTATTTTATGTATTAATGGAAAATTTAGTTTCAGGGCCGCCAGCTTGGCGAAGAAACGTGAAGTAAAATATCTTTTTCTTGTTCATATTATTGTATATTGTAAAAATCGTATGTATTAGAATTTTGTAAAGATATGTAAATACTTTAAAGCTATGTAAAAGTAGAATTTAGTGGAAAAGCATAAAATTTTACATACTAAAAGTAAATGGCAAAAGAAACCAGTTAAAATCTAAATGTTAACTAGAAGTTAAAAATCATGCGTTGGAGCGAAAACCTGTATGTGAAAAGTTGAATGAGGGGGAATTTAGAATGAATGCGACTTTTTTTAGGGTTCTCCACTAACACTTGAGTTTAAGAAGATTAAATATAGCTCATCGAGATTTAGTATGACGGACTAGGGTGTGTCATAGTTGGTTGATCGAATTCTAACAAATCATTGTGGTTAGGGGAAGTGTTGATATACAAAAAACATGAAATACTTCCGTTGGACACCACAAATAAAGTGGAGAACCGGGGCAAAGCAACTTAAATTAAAGTTTGCATGAAGAATGAATGTGAAATAAATAGTTAAATAAGAAAAAGAAAATCATCGAAAAGTAAAATGCTACCGAGTATTAAAGTGTAAATCATAGTGTATTTTCAGTATACTCATACTTGTTCCTTCCAGATCCTGGAAGGAAGAAAAGACTGAATGATAAACGACAGCAGAGAGGATTCAGCACGAAGAAATTGTATTAGCGACGCCAAACATTGTAAAATTTCATAGCCAAAAGTTGTTTTATGTAAACGGGGCTCTTGAGTTTTAGGTTAGAATGTTGAAACTTTTCAACAGGTCGTTTCTAGGACCTGCTTCCAAGTGTGCAAAATTCTGGCAAGGGCAAATGTAGGGTTTATATTTATTTTAACTAACATTTATTTTAAGTTCATATTCCTTTCCTTTTTAGCCTTCATTTTTCCCCTAGAAATGCCCGTGCCAGAGTATGTAAATTACAGTAGCACGCGCAGTTTATTCAAATTTAGCGGAAGCTAGTTGAGTTAAATAGTAGACGAAACGAGCGTGAAAAAGTCTTGCTTTGAAGCTACGCTGGAGAGATTGCTCGGTAGAATTTAGATCAGCGCGTGTCGGCCTTTGAGCCTAGTTTTGCAGAAGTGCTAGACCTTCAACTGTTAAATCAGTAATCTTGCTGAATATCAGCGATAATTAAAAACGCGGTTAGTTAAGATCTCAGAGCCTCGTCGGTAATGTTTGACATTTGTTCATCTAGTTGCTTATTTTCAGTTTTACCTTACTTTTAGTTCAACCTCCGAGTTGGCGCAGTTTGTGAGCGTCGAGTAGACGCAGTTGTAATTTTAAAAGTACAATAAAAGGGTTTCAACCCCTTCGCACGTTTTTGTGACTCACTATCCCAGTGACTGACAAGTTGGGCCAGAAAGATCTTACAAGTTAAATGAAAAAAAAATGTAACTTTGACATATTTGGGGCATCGGCTGGAATTACAATTCCTGTTAGAAGCTAAGAAGCGGCTCAGCGATCTTTACTTAAGCCTTGATTATACGTATAATGTACTATTCCAAGGGATGACAGGTACCACTCTTTTTTTGCAGTACAACAAGGAAAAACGATAAAACGATTAAAGCTCCACTAAGAAGACTAGTGAGAATTTCAGAAACAGCATGAGGATAGGAAAGAAATTTGTAGCTTTTGTAGGGAAGAAAAATGTAGCTTTGAAAATAAAGAGGAAAGAGTTCACGACTTTCTGATCGCGATGCCCTGTTGATATAATTCTAGTTGTCGAGCAGAAAGTTTCCCTGAATACGATTCGGAACAAGAGAATAAAGATAAGACTTCTCTGTACAAGTGTAGTGGTCTCCCCATTTGTTTATATCATTTAGAAAGTGTACAGTAGCTCTGCGATAGGAAGTCGCTATCGTGGAATGTGCACGACCAGGGTATCGCTTTTAGTACTCTGAAGAACACGAAATTTGCCCGCTCTCATAAATTCATTGCACATCCTGGAGAATGAGCCTTTGACTTTTGATTTGGGGGCTTTTCGTTCCTTAAAAGTCTCAGCCTCTGTGCAAGGCGAATGAAAGACAGGCCTGCATTGAGAAGTTAGAATTTAAGGCATGTTTACTATTAAATCAAAATTTATCTGCTAAAACTGATACCACTTTTACTATTAAAACAAAATTTATTTGCTAAACCTGATACTGCTTTTACTATTAAAACAAAATTTATCTGCTAACTTACATAAAAGAAGTACCGGAGACCATTTATTTAGGGCTCCAGTGCGCTCCGGCTGAAATTATAATTTATCTCGAAAACTGAGAAGTACCGGCAGAGCCGGGCTCCGGAGCAATTTAAGCTCTGTCTAGATCATAAGCAATTACAATAATTTTTATATACACGTTACGTCATCTTAGAATAAAGGGCATAGCAGTATCGAATTGTTGACATGGCGGAAGCTAGGAAAAGGAATGGCTAGTTGTTTTGCAAAGTCTATTTATACTAAGTATGATGCATAATAAGTACAGCTAATCTGTGATTGGTTAATTTTAGGTTGTTCTGTAACATGGAAAGATGTCGAATTTGGGAGAATAGATGACCTTAAGGGGGGGAACACCAAATTTAGAATAGTTAGTATTGAAGACGCCAGTTGTTTCTTAAAGCGGCCATCGCATTTTGTTATATCTGGCGTGCGTGAGTACGTGTATGCGTGATAAGAACTTGGAGTGTGTTGCGACGGACTGATCATGGTTCTCATCGTTATAACTTGAAAAGACTACTGCATAATTAGAAAGGTGACACTCGAAGAAGAGACTTGTGGATAGACGTAGCCGAACTGAACATAATCTTTATTGCTGGGCATGAACTAATTATCGAAACCATATTTTTCATTTCACATGATCATAAGCGCAATACGCACACCACAATTTTATAAAGGGTATGGCGTTTTAAACAGCGGCGTAGTCAGCAGCACGACAATGCACAACAATTTGAAATAGCGTCCAAGCAGGAATAGAGTTGCAAGCTAACTGCGAAGTTATACAATCTCGCAATCTGTTAAAAGAAAGATTTTGATTTAAGTTAGAAAGGTTTCAGTTCTCAGAGTTAAGATTCCGAAATAATGACGTCATCAGCATTGCGCAGGCCATGCAAGATGGACTGATCTAAAAATGACTCACGCCTGTGAAGTTAATAAGATTTTTAGAACAGAGAGGGAGAATAAAAGGGTTACCTTTTGTTTAAATTATAATTTTGATTTACATATTTTTATCTTACATATTTCCCTCTTCAAAGAGAAAAAGGCTTGGTGAGGGGAAAAAAGGCCTTTTGAGAAGAGAGCATAGGTGTGTTAACGAAGCAAAAGAAAGTTTTTACAATATTTACAGTATTTAAGTCATGAACAGGCATCAAGGATATAGCCTGTAGGTTTCATTATGTCCCATCATTACTTTTCTGTTCTCGCATATGTAAATTAGAAAATACTTAAAAAATCTAATTTAAAAATACCATAATATAATATGATTTCTAAATAAAAGCAAATGACAATAAACTGACAAAAACATAACTTTGAAAGTTCTTAAGCTTGTAGAGACATTAGGATTTATTTGGAAGCAGAAGAGGTGAAAACTGAGCCGGGACTAGAACCACGCACCTCTCGAATACGCGTCGAGCGTGCTGACACTACACCATGAAGGCATGCTCAGAAGGCGGGAGAAATACCTTATAAGCTATGTTTTTAAAATAGTAGAAAAATGTCCAATGAATAGTTTTTCAAAGTCCGTTATTCTGTCCTTACGTACAGATTTCATGCAAAAATATCTTTAAATTGCATTCGATAGCGGTCAAAATGGATATTTTCTTTAAAATTTGGTACCTGGAATTATCGGTGATTACGGTACTTCAATAACTTCGAACAAGGAAGTAAAAATTTATGTAGTTCTTCAAGGCCCATTTTGTGCCAAGTTATTTGTGAATGTAAATGTCAACTACAATAAAAAGAAGTATTCAAATCAGCCATGACTGCGAGCTTTTTCGATTATACATCGGTATCGTCTGCAATATTCTCAAATCATCACATATACATGATGATGTACAATAAAGGAAAGCAACGTGAAATACTTAAAGCTTGGACCCTAGACAGCCATACAGAAAGAGAATTTTTTCTATACTTATAATCATCAGAGATTACCAGGACCCAGTCCGACAAAAAGTAAATCATTAAAAAAATTAATATTTTTAACATATGCACATTGCATATTCAGAACATTTTTATTATAATTTGAATTTGTCTTTTAATCTCTGTTAATTTATTATTACATATTAATGATTACCTATGTATATAATTATCTAAAGTGTTATGAAGTATACTTGAAGTAAACCGATAGTTATTCAAGATTATTTTTAATTATCATTAGACTAGCCGCTATGCGGCCAGCCTTCGTCTGGCTTTTAAACGTACCGGAAAAATGCCTAAAAGACACACCTGGGACCGATGGCCCTGTAAGTTCTCCCAACTATTTTTTCTTTGTTAAGAATAAAACCCTCCCTTACACACGGTCCTGATGTATTACCAGAAAAACATATACATCTGGAATTTTTAGCAAACTGATTGCATGAGATGTATATTAAACATTTGTTAAAACATAATTTATATCCCCTTCTTAACCACCACCATAACTAAGTAAAACATTATATAAAAATTCTACAATTATATAAATAACTCCATGCCATTTCTAATGAGTCAAAAGTTTTTAAACATTTTCTTACTTGATAGTTCTTTTTCTGAAATTTTGAAATGTTATGATACTTTGGGTAATCTTCTGAGAAAATGTGTCAGCAGTCATATCGCAGCCATTTAACTTGTTATATATACATATATAAAATGACAATGAAATAAGCAGTATCCCTAAATGCAAATATTACTTATCCTAATAAATAAATTAACCAACTTCCCTTTGCAAAATCTTAAGAACTCATATGGTATAAACAGATTAAAAGCTTTATTTCCTAAAAAAAATCATGCAAAACTTTTTTATAATTAAAATTATATATAATTAAAACATAACATAAAAAATTACAATGAAATAAGCAATATCCCTTAATATAAATATTAATTTACCTTTGCAAAAAGAAACAATTTTTCAATTTCTTAAACTTTCAATTTCTTAAAAAAAGTAACATAAGAAATACGATGAAAAACGTTGCCAAACCCACATTTCTAAAAGAATGAAACTATTCAAAATGATGCGATTTCATCAAAAATCTATCAACAACAATAAGAATGAAAAATGGTCGCCAGAACCATATTTTAAAATATGTGAAACGTGAGAAGTGTATTCGGAAGCTTCATTTAAAAATTAAAAAAAAAATACAAAATATTATTATTTTTCCAAAATTCTTTTTGTAAAAGGAGTCGGAAGGATTAAAGTTGAACGTGTCAAAAAATGATAGGAAAATAAATAGTTCATTTTTTAAAATAAACTTTAAAAAAAAAATTCCGTTGCAAAGGTCTTAAGCTCACTTTGCTAAATAAATTCGTATTGAATCGATTCATTGAAATACGAAATTTATTTTAAGTTCGTAAAATAGCTAAATGCCTGCGTTTCACGACGATGTGAAAATGAAATGTATAGAGTAATATCTCGCTTTTTAACCATTACGTCTCAAAATAACGCGATTTCGTCAAAACACATAAAATAAAAATAATCTAATTGGAATTTCAAAAAAATCGCTTCGAAGTGCACTGGCTCCTGTCTACATGCACCTAATGTACCAAATTTCGTAGCCCTGGGTCTATTAGCTTACGCATAACGTAATAAGATCGTAATATAATGAAATGCAGCAACAATTAGTAACATAAAGAATGTGTTGGAATTAAATTGAATTAATTTAAGATTCCCATATTTTAATTTTAGCTTTCCTACTTAAAGAAATAAAAATAAAAAATATATTTAAAAACAGAAGTTTTGTTTTTGATGATAATAAAAAAGATTTATAAAAATTAAATAGTCATATTTTAGCAATAAAAAGTTCTTTTCTTTCGAAATTGCATTGCAACATCCTTATATAAAGTGGTTCACATTTCTTTTCTGGCATTTGTATTTTGCAACCTCATTTGTAAGCATCAGTTATTAAATATTAGCGAAATGGCTTTATTTTTCTCTCATGTGTACTACTAATCATCTTTTTTTGAAATATTGTCGTTTTGGAATAAAAAGTTACTCAAGACATTTTTGGTAAAAAAAGATAAAAAGAAAAAGTTTAGAATAGTTTTTTCAGAAAGATGTGAAACTGAACTCACATAATTATTAGAACACTTAAAACAAACAGTTTATATCGAATAAAAACATGAAAATAACGGAACATTCAGCATTTTGGTAAACATCCTCTAGCTAAAATCTATTTAACTAATTTTTCGGGTAAGAATGTTTCATTTTGTTCCATTCCTCCGTTATAACTGCTTTTAGTAGAACTTTTGAAGAAATGTTCTTTTTAATTCTTTCTTTCTCCTCCATATATATTCGATGGGATTTAAGTCCGAAGAATATGGAGCAATTTGGGTAACTTTAGGACAGCTGTATAATAAGATTCGAGCCTGAATACCCAGAATCCTTATCTTGACAGAATATGAATGCGTTTCGTAATCCAAGTTTTCACGTAGATGCGCTTTCAGGTTTTCATTAAGAATATTTATATAATTGTATTGATCGTGTTATTTTATTATTTTTTGTTAAAAGTAAATTTTCCTTTCTAAAAGTAGCGAAAAATACCCAAGCCATTATGCTCCCACCTTCATGTTAAACCGTGGGCAATAGGTTTTTCGGGTTCAACTCTTTATTTGGCTTCATATCTTAACGATGCTTCCAGTTTCCAAATGTAACATTATTTCAATATGATAAATCTTTATTTCCTATAGATTTTCCGAACGCCTTTCGTCGTCATGATGAAATTTTTCTTGATGATGGTCTATTGTATCCATGTGTATGAATGACTCTTCTTACAGTTTCAGTGTTAAGCATTCCTCTAAATCAGGGACGGCCAACCCGCAGCACGCGTGCCACATTGTGTCACAGCGGAATTTCAACAGTGGCAGGCGAAGAGTTATTGAAAAATTAAACGATTTAAAAAAAATAACAATATCGTCTGTATCAACTCCATCGATAGATATACACATACACACATTAGAATAAATGTGACAATTGAATTTCTCACATATGTCTGTGAACAAACATATGTTTTCGATCATGAACATAATAAAATCAAAATATTGTCTGTATCGTCTGTATCAACTCCATCGATGGATATACACATACACACATTAGAATAAATGTGACAATTGAATTCTCTGCAAGACGTTGACTGTTACCTAACTGAAATTCAAATCAAAATTATTGATCTACAGCAGCATATTACACTGAGAAGAATATATAAGGAACATATTTCAACTACAAGGTATTCAAATTATACTGAATTTTGGAAATTTGTACCAAAAAGCAATTTTCCATTAATTTAAAAGTTGAAACTTTTCAGATTTTAATTTTTAATTTTATTTATTTATTTATTCACATAATAAATATATTTTCATTTATTATTAGGACCTTGTGCTGAAAAAAATAAATATGTTTTATTATACCCATGTTCTTTAAATATATGGCAAAAATTAACTTACCAAAGCAACTTCGCTGCAAGAACTATTCGATTTGATTCAGTTCGCGATGAAATTTTGAAGTCGCTTCAGAAAATTTAAAAATAAATACTTTTGGACATTAACTTCAAGATATATTAAATAGCGAAGCATCGAAATTTGCATTTAATTAAAAACGGTTTTAATATTTTTTTTCTTTCTTTAATACTCTCGGATACATCGACCTTGACGCAACGACATTCCGCATCATCAAAAATCGTTCGCCCGAATGCTGTCATAATTCAAAATGCCATTAAATATGGCGCTCGCGTTTGAAACATTTTTATTCTCTGGAATAGCTTTCGCTCTTTTTATTTATTTTTCGTAATAAATTGCTTTTTTAGAGAATAACTTTTCCTTTCATTTATGGGAAATATAAAATTTATTTTCTTTTCCTGTTATCTCCTAATATAAATGTTTGGGAAAGTTAAAAAATTACTACAATATTTAATAATTGAATTAGGCAAATTTCATGACGTTTTAATATTTCTTATTACTTTTTCAGACGATATTTTTTTTGTAAAATATGAAATTACAGTCGCTCACATTTGTTTTCGCACACTTATGTTTCTGAAAATTATTTTCATTGATTTTGTATTAAATATTGAAATATAGACACCAAATGTTTTCTTGTTATGTTACTTTTTCTGTACAGGGTATTAAAAGAAAGCAAAATTGAAAGAAGAATTCTGCCATACTCGTGATAAAATATCCTTTGTTAATGACGCGAGCAACTTCAGTTATCCGCTGCTTCAGTTACTGTAAGTCCTGGGAAAATGAAAACATGAACACTTTGTCTTTAACCCATAGGAAAAATCACAGAGGGTTAAATCTGGGTATCTCGGTGGCCACCAAAGCAATGGTATATCGTTTGACCCAGCACAGCCAGTTCAACGATGGAGTAGTCTATCGTTCATTTTAATGTCAATGTGGTGGAGCCCCATCTTGCTGCAGAATGAAGCCAGGAACAACTTCCACTAACTGAGGGAACAACAACTCTGATAGCATACCTTGGTAAATGCCCTAGTTAATCGATTTTTCCAAGAACAAAAAAGGACCCAACATACAACTATTGGAAATGGTGCAGACACATTCGCCTTTGGAGAATCACGCTCATGTTCCATTACACCATTTGGATGTTCCTTTCCCCCAAATCTCAAATTATGCGATTAACTTTGTCAGAAACATGAAGAGTGGCTTCATTCGTAAACATCGGTTTCGCGAACAGACATGTTCGCGAAATTATCTTCTTGCAGCTTATCTTGCAAATTCTCACAGAAAGCTTTACGCAACGGTTTGTCGGGAGGTTTTAACTCCTGCAGCATCTGGAAGGTATGGCCGGAACAGCAGACGTTTCCCTGACATTTGCCACATGGTTACATGACGCACATTGAGTTCAGAGCTCGCACGACGCGTGGATTTTATGAGATTTAGTAAAAACCTTTCATAAAATTTTTCAACTACTTTGGTTTCGGCTGTTCATTGTGGGCTGGTTTTTGTACACAAGCAGACCATGTTCTGAAACAGCTTCACCCACCGGTCCTCATTGTGGCGATGCGGTAGTTCTTTACTAAATTTCGTGTGAAAAATATATCAGGACTCGTATTTCGTTTTATCTGTTTCGCAACATAACGTGTCCTGATTGGACAATGAGTTGATTGCAAACTATGTCCTATGATATAACAAAGACGACAAGATGAGAAGGGTTAAAATTCCCCTTTATTTTTTTTTTCAAGTTTCACAGACGCTCCCGCACTCCGGGATACAAAGACCAACCAGAACGTAAAAATATAAGACTACTAACTAACTAAGCTAACTTTTAATACTTTACACGGATGACTAACACTAAGATTGGCCTTTTAAATTACTACGTCTGTAGTACACAAACTGCGGAAAACTACAATACGTCTTTAGCTGTCAAGAGGATTAAAAACCTCCGGCCTTAAAGGCGGACAGTAACTGATGGCAAGCTCGCGTGAAGACTCGTGACAAGATGGCTCACTTTCTCTCCTTCTACTACCTTCTCGGCAAAAAGCCACAACTTAAATACTTAAGCTTTAGCAGGTACAATTTGCATAAACATATTCACTCGTTCATTCTGGCCTGAAGTGGAAAATAAGAGATGATAGTAAAGTTTTAAAATGAAATAAACGTTAGTCAAACTTACGATCCTTACAAAGTCTTTGAATGACGATAAACGATGATGCTTTGGCGTACTTTTTCTCCTCCACGGATGGCGCCATTTTGAATAACACTGCCTCTAGAGGTGATATTCTAACCGAAAGACTTTCGCTGTAGCAAAACCTTGTATTACTGTAGTTCCATAACACTAAATTAATTACACTGAATTTTGCCTAAAACTAAGCAATTCTTTCATATAAGGTTCGAAATGTCTATACCAGAGTATTAGCAAAAAATTTAACATTCATGTCACGTATTATATTTTATCCTGCAGATATCAATCATTCACACGCTTTTGAAATATTGCCATTGCGCGAAGCCTACCGTTAATTTATCCCTCACGCGACCTCGCGCTTAGCCCAGCGCTGCAATCGAAGATCTTTAACTATCTTCCAAATCATCTGTGACTGCTTGACAAGATGAGGGATTCGTGAGCAATAAATGCACTTTTTAATAACTTAGATCTTTATTCCTTGATATCTTATCTGAATAATATAAATTAAAACCCTGTTTTGATTTCTAAATGTGTCCAAGTGATAATTTTCATGAACGTTTGAACAGTTGTTCTAATGAAATTAGTGTTCAATTTTTTAAAAAAATATAATGGTGATATAAAAGATATGCTGCTGCTGACCAGGTACCAGGGCACATAACAAGCGTACAAGTAAAGGGAACGTAAGCAAATCATAAACAAAAATGAGTTGAAGCTGCTGACATAAGCAGTTAAAGTTGTTAGTATGAAAATGATCAAATGCTAATAAAACTATGTTTGATTTTTGTATAACTATTTCTAAACTTTATCTAAAGATTTCTCATTCATATGGAGACTAGAAGGGCTGAGTAATCGACAGACTTGAAAAGGATGAAACGCAGCTGGACATCTCCAGAACGCCGAATTCGCCAAGTATGATCTCAAGAACCTATAACCGCGTTCGAAACATAGAAACAGTTTAGTTATCTTATCAGTCAACATAATTTAAGGGTAAGTGCAACTTCTGAAAATCGTTATTTGTCATTGCTAGCACAAAGAAACTGTTATGCAATCCTTAAAGAGTTCGCTTGAGACCTCTGAGCGTTCATTTTTAACCGAATAACCTCTAAATAATCTTATTTGGTGACACAGGACCTCATTTATTTGCCTTTTAGCAGTTACACAGCTTCTGTCAAAGATATGGAACTTGAAGTTGCCGTTTCTGATGTCTCCTTCCAGACCATGAAAATACTACTTCTAACGGAATGCAATAAAAGCTTATAAGAATTCGTTCCTTGCTCATCACGTGCCTTCATGGTGGAAGCACGTCCAGCTAGAAATCGGAAGGTTTGGAGTTCGAGTCCCTGCGACAGCACCGCTATTTTTTTATGTTTCCTGTTCCAAATTAAATCTAATGACACTGCAGAATCTCTGCAGATGTCTCCAGGAAAAAGTGGGTCTAGAATCTCTATTTAAATCGAACCGGGACTCAAGAGTAAACATTTCTGGGTTCGGTCATCTTAACAGTATTCAAAAGAAAGTCAGCAAATTTAAAATCTTCATAAACGCTATCGAGTGGAAGATGCAGAAAGCAGAGCAGGACAACTCAGCGGTCTGCTAGCATAAAGATTCTTCGTGGAGCCTTCGATATCGAAAACCAGCATCTACTGATATGGCCCGAAAGAAATATCTTGAGACTGCTTAACGGTTTCTTCGTGTCAGTAGTGATAAATAATGATCTTCAGATGCTATCGCTACTTTCGGACGATTTTGAAGAGCAAGGGGACTATTTGTTCTATGCTTAAGAAATAGTTCAGGATTTTTAAAATTAGGCTTTAAGGAGCATTCGGCTCTCTGAAGATATTTTTCTTTGCGATTTGCTGGTGTTCACTTTATTTGCGTATTCAGCACACGAATATTTAAACAGTGACATTCTTGTTTCTGCCAAATAGATATAAGCTCATCTGCCAAATAGATATAAGCTTGAAGCGATTTCATTATTAATGAAAAGTAGGATTTTTTTGTATTCAAGAGCATATAATTACTATAAATAATGACATTTAATGGTGTTTCATTAAATTTTGTACAATTAACATCACTTTTACAATTATACTTTAATTTTGAAAGTCATTATAATAAATATCGTTTGTAACTCTACATATTGCCCACCAACGCTGAGCACCGGTAGTTCACTGAACACTGGTAGTTCGGTCCTGGTAGGCTGGTAGGAACAGTAGTAGGTCAGTAAAAATGGTAAAAGCCGCTGAACACTGGTAGTTCGGTCCAGGGTTCGAGTCCCAGCGAACCCCGGAACCTGGTTGCATGGGCGTTTTTGTGATTTTCCTCACGTGTAACATGGTACGAGCCAGTTTCCCTTAAAACGGCCCTTCCCAAGGCATCCCTCCCTTGCTGTATACTGCCTAACGGCGGAGTACTTAATAAATAAATAAAATGACTCCATATATTACTCACACAACTCAATTCTTAATTTTTTTCATTACACTATCAAGTCCAACAGACACAAGTTTTCAGACTTTAAACACTATTTTGCAGAGTAATATAAAAGAGGAAATTCGAAATTGCAAACAGAATTTTGTCCTAACTACACCACTGAAGTGCATTACATCTTTTGCGGTAAGCAGGAATTGGGCACAATAATCATATATACTCAAAATCGTACTAGTGAGTATTTTGAATTATTAATCAACTATTTAATTAACCATGCTATACATCATGAAATATATTCGATAATAAATTTTCATAGAAGTTTCGAAGTTTCTTGTAAACCGAAAATCATTTTAAGGGTTTTGCAAATGTAACTAAAAAAAAAACACACGTTCTGACGATACTCAATCTCTTCATGTTGTAATCACTTTTCTCAGGAAGATAATAATGCATTTTTTTTAACTTGTAATTATTATACTAAGAGGAACAATGACATTTCAAGCTTATTTCTGTTTATATTAGCAAGTAGACCCCTCTAGATGTATCATACTGAAAAAGCCACCCAGCCTCTGATATGCATCTGCAAGTGGAACAGACGCAATATGAATACTAATAACCATCATAGAATGAAATATCCAGATCAAAATCTTGTTTGCGGTTTGTAATAATAACTCCTTCGAAATGCGAACCACACCTCTGCCCCATATCTGGAGAAGTTTCCTCTCTCTCTCTTTCTCTCTGCCTATGATCGCTAATTATCGTTGCGAGGTAGAAAGGCATAATCTAATAGGGTTGCTATGACAGCACTGCGATGATCTCTTACTATAATAAGCTCGTATTTTCCTATGATCTTGGCTTTAAAATTATTTAAGCAAACGAAAAAGGAATAATTTTAGCTTCCTTTGTCATTCATAATGAAGGAAAAACAGATAACTCAGTAATAAGTTGCGTAACATTAGAAACAGTTTTGATAAATTACAACAATTCTGAAATGTTTCTGACTGTTAACTGGATATACAGGGTTTTACTAAATGAATATCGTGGTTTTAACGCTTTGTAGTATTTATTACGTAAAACTTAAAATCATAATTAATACATGAAATGAAAGAGCAGCTCAGACAGTTCTGTCTGTTGGTACCCTCGTGCGCCAGAAAGCGCTAGTAGCAAAAATGGCGACGAGTAAACAGAAAGCTTTTTGTGTTCTGCGATTTGCAAAAAGCGAATCTGTATTACTGTGCAACGTGCGTTCTGGATTATATTCAGATTGATCCTCTTGGTGATAATAACATTCGTAAATGGCGTCATCAGTTTAAAAAATATCGGCTGCTTTTGCAAAGGGAAGAGTACGAGACGATGAAGGGTTAGTGAAGAGAGTGTTGAGCCAGTGAGAGATTCATATGATTTCTACCTGTGGGGGTTCATAAAGGAGGGTCGTGCCTCCACTACCAGCTCACCTACCCGACGTAAGAAACAGGATTGAGGCAGCTATAGCAACATTTACACCACAAACACTAATAAACGTTTGGCAAGAACTGGGTTATCGACTTGATGTGGGCCGTGTGACGAATGTTGCTCACACTAAACACTTCTAAGCTTGTAGGTATAACTGTTGGACTTGCTCTTTCATTTCACGTATTAATTATAATTTTAAATTTTACGTAATTAATACTACAAAGCGTTAAAAGCCCTGATATTCATTTAGAAACACCGTGTATAGTCGAACTCGTCAGCGGAGATTCACGTGACCAAGGCTTTTGTCCGTCATCAGGAACTGTCCACTAAATGAAAATGCAATGATTCAGGAAATGTCCGTTAATGAGGACTGTCCACTAAAGAGGAACGTCTTCAATGGAGGTTCATTTATATTATGAACTAAAAGTTTACATAAAGATTAAATAAAAGTTTCATAAAGATTAAATGCATTACTATTTATATTTTATACCTTATTTAAAAATAAAAGTTCAGTTTATTTAATGCGCTTTTATTGTTTTTAAATGGCTAAGTTTGTTAAGTAGTTTTAGTTTTTAACCTTATTGAAGATCTTATCATTTCAGACTGAAGGGCGAACACTGTAGGAATTGGTAATTTGTCAATTTCTATAAGCGAAACGAGTCATAAAATCTTTAGGATATTGTTCGGAGAACAGCCTTGACGCCAAAAAGGGAGAAACAACTTATTGTAGTATGGCAGGCAATGGTTGTTATTCGATGACGTACTTCCTCCAAGCAGACAGCCGTAATACTTTTCCCTTGCTAAGGGATTTTCTGTAGTATTACTTATTATCTGTAGTATTTATTATTGTAGTATAGTAATTAAAGGGAGAAACAGCTTAATGTGGTATGGCAGGCAATGGTTGTCGTTCGATGACGTACTTCCTCTAGGTAGACAACCGTAATACTTTTCCATTGTTAAAGGATTGTCTGTAGTATTACTTATTATCTGTAGTATTTATTATTAGTATTTATTATTGTAGTATAGCAATTAGTATTTATTATTGTAGTATAGTAATTAGTATTTATTACTGTAGTATTTATTATTGTAGTATTTATTTTACTTCCGTTGGCATGATGAAATGTCGCCCATACCCTTAAAGAAGCCAAGTTGGCGCAACCAAGCCTGTTCTCCGAACAATATGCAAATCTTTAAGCCTCGTGAAAGATAAATTAAAGATATTATGTCTCGTGTAGACACGAGAATTATAAATCACAGGTATCATGAAAGATAGATGCCTTAATAGTGTGGTGTGACCTAATATAACAGTAAAAAAATTTAGATATATTTGACTAAAGATATTCTCAATTTCAAAACAAATAATGGACAACAGGCTTTGACGTCATACAATTTACTTTTGGCTTCTAATATAGTGATAGATTTAGTGTCTTTTTTTTTGGGGGGGGAGGATTTTGGTGTCTGGCAAAATTTAGCAAAATATCATTAGCTCTTCAAGTTGTTCAAATAGTCAAATATGATAAACTCTATTTATATATAAAATTCACAAATGTGGTACGTACAGTATAGACCGTGCTCTAGAATTTTCGGCGCCCTAGACAACAGGTATATTTGGCGCCTCGTATAAATTAAATATACTAATAATTCAAAACAAAAGGCTTTATGTGGTTTTCGCTCTCCAGAAATCGGGGTCCTTAGCAGCTGCCTGTATCGCCTATCCTTGGAGTTGGACCTAATAGAATATCTATTCTATAGTACCCAACTACAAGCATAGGAAACTAAAATCATTGTGATATCATGCAGTATTAGTTTACGATATGTAATATCTGTGTAAATACATACATGCCTTCCATGGGCTGTCATGGTTCAACGGTTAGCATATCCATGCTATCAGAGGTGGTAAGTAATAAAGACATTCCTCCGTATACTCTTTTGTGGTGAGACGATTAGCATGCAGGACCTCTACAATGAAAATCCCATGTTCGACTCCGGGTGTGCGGATTGTTTCTTTTAAAGGAATTCCAGCTTTCCTCTATATCTAGAGTTTGAACTAAAAGGGTGGACGATAATTCGTGACCTATGATAAACCAGTCACCTTCATATTCGCTGGAAACATCGCAAACGAAAACCTCGCGGAAAAAACAAGGCAAGGCAAAAACATCGTGGAAGAAAAGAAATTAAAAACATCGCAGCTCTAAAACATGCATAAATGCATTGTCGTCGAAAATAAAGCGGTCCAAAAGCATGGCAACTTTAAAAAATCATCGCAGAATATATTGCGGTAGAAAATAAAGCATCTACAAATCATCGCATAGCGATAACATCGCAGCATCTGTTTTTCAGATTTTAAAAGTTGTAAATGTATATTCGCACAGTTATCTGTGAGCGCAAGAAGGGTGAGGAATATTTTTACTTCTGTATTTCATATTTTTGGATTAATTAATAATTTTTTGTTAAAAAGCATAAAGGAAATTTAAGCAGTTAAAAACTGAAAATGAGTAGGAAATCAATCTTACGTATAGCAGTTAAGAGAATTCTAAATTTGTGGATTTAACCGTTGAAAGTCATTGTTTAATGAATCATTTTTTATAAAATTGTGTAGAGTCTAACTCTTTTGGGTAGCATCCATTAAGACTGCAATGTGTAGACTTAAGCGAATTATTGATATGTCTAGATAAACAACAGAAACATAAGAAAGATATGAAACACCTTTTTATTAAGAATTCAAATAACTGAACAGAAGGCACTATCTGTACTTACAAAACCAGCCAGCATCTATGGCGTAACTCCAAAGATAGAATTTCAAATTAAATTAAGCTAAGTCATAAAATTAGCGAAAGGCTACACAAAAATGATTAATGCGCAAGTTTGCTCAAACCTATACTGGCGCGACAAGCACTATGGGCAAGAACAAAGTAACCCCGAAGACGGACTGCTAATGTAGAATATCAACTAGTAACATGGCCTTCAAGAAACGAACTGTAGAGGTAAACAATTCATTTTCCGGAATATTTTGTTCCAAACGTACTCTTTGTTCTAACCTTACTTGCCATCGGATATTATGCACCAAAGCTGTATGTAAGTAAAGCGTCGGCACTTCAATGGTAGATATTGCGCTTCGTAACGACCGCAGCGCTCGTAGCGGTGGCGATGTGGAAACACAATCAGTAAAACTGCGCATGCTCCTTTTCTTTTCAGTCATTGGTTGTTTTGATTTGGTTGTTTGTTTGATTCTACCCAAATCTTGTTAACTTCTAACGTGCTTTGGTTGTGTTATTTATAACTTATTAATTTTGTACTTTTTAATTACAAAAGGCTCTTTTCAGAACCAATTTTTTTTTCTTTTTAATTTTCTCTAATGGCATATCGATACTGCGGATTGCAAGTAAGGAGTAAGATTTCGTCGAAATCTGATGGAATACATTTCTACACGTTTCCTTGAGACGATGCGTACTTAAGGAAGCAATAAAGAACAGTTTTAGGATATGTATTGTTGAAATTAAAGGTAAAAAAATCTGATAATTAAAAGAATTATTCCCCTATATTTTATAATAACGCAGGTACAAGTTTTAAATAATATTTTAAAAAATCTTTTTTTTTTTTCTCTTTCAGAAATATTCAGAGAAAGTTATGTACTATTTAATGTATTTCACTATTAAAATAAAAAGAGCGCTAATTTGAAATGGACCGAATTGAGCATTAATTACAAATTGACTTAGATTTTTT
This sequence comes from Stegodyphus mimosarum, assembly GCA_000611955.2. Classification (NCBI taxonomy): domain Eukaryota; kingdom Metazoa; phylum Arthropoda; class Arachnida; order Araneae; family Eresidae; genus Stegodyphus; species Stegodyphus mimosarum. The sequence goes on from KK112662.1 coordinate 414,817, forward strand.
CATTTAAAAGATGCCTCAGAAGCTAAAAAAATCATGTCATATTTGAGAAAGTATTTTAGGTAGAAGCTCTGTAAGTGGAGAAGAAATAATGCATAATTTTAATGTTAATAACAATAAACTTTGCTTAAAAATGTATTCTTCTCGTACACTTAGGACTCTGAAATACTGTACAAATAGAAAATATATACATTTATATATATAATTACGACGCAATTGCAAGATATTTACATCCAATCGTGTCAAAACTCATTGCGCCCTCGCCATCTTACTTCCAACCTCCATGACGTCACTGCAGGGGAGAGGAGGAGGGGAAGAGATTTAGTTTACATCGCCACCACTGCAGTGGATTGGCGCTGCAATTTGGCGTCATGTTATAGTATGGGAGTGCCGACGCTTTACTTACATACAGCTTTGATATGCACGAGGTCGCGTAAATTTCGGAAACTAATAGTACCACAAGTTTGTCAAAAGTCGCAAATTTGTGAAAAATCGCACGATCTGGCACACACTGTCCGTACGTACAGATGTAATGCAAAAATATCCTTCAAATGGATTCGAAAGCGGTGAAAATGGATATTTTCGTTGAAATATGATACTCGAAATTTTTCGCGGTTACAATACTTCCTTTATTTCGTGCAAGGAAGTAAGAATATAATTTCAGATTTGATAATTAATTAAGCAATTTTAACATAAATAACCTCATGCAGTTCCTCATTTTTGCTTTTTAAAAATTTTTAGACCATATTTTTCATTAACAACTGCTAGTAGAACTTCATAAAGAAAATTAATAAAATAATGACTTTTAAAAGTTAAGAACAAAATTTTTAATTCTGTTAACTGCTATATGTAGACTTAATTTTCTACTCATTTTCAGTTTTTGAATGCTTAAGTTTCCTTCTTGCTTTTTGTAGCAAAAAATTATTAATCAGTTTGTCAGGACTGAGTGTTCTGTGCATAGCTTTAGCGAACATGATGCTGTCTTTACTAGGGTCCTTATCCTCAAGTCCTGAACTGGAACAGGGAGCTGAAAAATGTTGGCTTTGTTCTGATGTAGATACTGTGCTGGAGAATAACTGCGCTTGAAAGGGATTTAAAATCCTCTTTTATTAAATCACTATTATTTACACACTTCTCAACTCGGGAGAGATACAGAAAGTAAAAGACCACACTTGGGCCTAACTTAACAATCAGATAAATTTGATACTAAAACTAAAATAGAAATCTAATTAAACTTTGCTCGCAGAACAAATCGCGGAGTTTGGCCTCTAACTAACTGGTGGGTAGCAAGAACTACTAATACTAGCGCACTTCAATTTATTTCAATATGCAATCACGTAGTAAGCACTATGGCTTATAATTTTAGCTGCTAGCTGGTCAGGCGAACGTCGAGCAGAATGACCGTGATCTGAGACTAAAGCTCTCTCACACTGAGAGGTTTCTACCTCTGGTTTAAATAGTACTTGGCTGTACTTCAAAATTAGCATAAGCTGAAAACGCGCGCTTCTTCTGACGGGAAGTTGAAACAGAGAAGTGATAGAAAGATTTAAATTAAAATAAAACTTGGTTAGTTTAACTAAAACCTTACAAGTTCAAAAATATGAAATATAGAGGTAAAAATGTTCTTCATTCCGTCTTGCTCAGAAAGATTCATGCGAATATACATTATACAACTTGAAAAACGTGAAAAACATATTCTTGTGATGATGTGTAGATGCTTCATTTTCTACCACGATACTTTTTGCTACAATGTTTTTGAACCGCTTTATATTAGACGACGCTTTATACACGACGTTTCAGAGCTACGTTTTCTCCTTGCTTTCTTTTTTCCCACGGTATTTTGGACTGCGATATTTTCCCTGTAACAGACAGCTTTATGTATTTGTGAATGTGGTTAAGAAATTAAATCATTCTTCCCATTTGCTTTTACGGTGTAACTGTTAGCAGACGAAGGCAGTAATTCTTAGATACTATATTCACTTCCAGGGAAGGCACAGTTTATATTTAATTACACTTAAATCTCAAACTGATGTTGTTACCTATCCTCTTGATGAGAAGATCTCGATCCTGTGCATCATGGTCAAGATATCAAAAGCGTCTCTATCATTGTTCAAGTTCTTGGGCACCGCATAAGTGAGAGTTCGATTTTTTTGCACAGCTGCATCCTAGTTTTGATGAAGAGTACCTCGATGTGTGAATATAAGAATCTCCTACATTTTCTTCCCTACCATCAACAACTCGACTGGACTTTTCGGCTATCCAAAGAGCAACAGACTCTTAATTACTAGTTCAACTTTCACAGTATGATCCTGTACAATCAGAATACACCCGAATATTTTGAAGTAAGTTTAATGAAATGTTGTACTTTGCATTCAGTTATAAAATAGCAGAATCATTACTTCCTAGTTCTGAAACCACTTCTAATTGTCATAGCAAAAAAACTTATACCTTCCACAAATCACAAGCATTACTTAAATTAACTATTAAAAATTATTTATCACCGACCTCAAAATTTAAGAAACAGGAAGCAGCAATAATTCTCTCGGCTTTTATCCTTCGTTATTACACAGCGCTCATTTTTACAAGAAAACAATCTAACGAGATCATGCATAAAGAAAACCATGCACAGTTATGACAGCGTAGGGCTTGACGACAATACAAACTCTTCCAGTTTCTTTTTCTAATGAGCAAGCAAGTTATATGGCTTTCTTTCTTCCTTTTCCCCTATTGTTATTTTTAAGTCATATTCAAGTTCATCTACTTCTCATTAGGGTTCTATTCACGTGCAACGGGTTATTCTATGTCAAGCGAATAAAGCCAGATTTACAATCAAATGTTAAGCAGCCGCAGACGGCCACAAATAAATATGCCGTAACATATTACTGTTAAGTCTAATTAAGGTCAGAAATGTAAAGAGGTCTTTGACCCTTCACTTGTGTCATCTGCTTATTTATCCTTTCCTTCCGCGATATCAGTTATTTACATGATTCTTTTCTCCCTCGTTTCTTAAAAGTTGCTTACGAATAAATATATTTTGTTCTTTGATTAGTAGAATATTGTCGTTCGGTACTGGTCATCGGAAATAGCAAATCTTATTTTACTGATGGCTAAGATTAGAGGGGAATTTTTGCTTCCCTGTACGAAGTATTGCGATTGTGAAAAATTTCATGCACCATATTTCAACGATATATACATTTTGACCGTTCCCGAATGCATTTGGACAAATTTTTTTCGTGATGTGTGTACGTACGCATAAAATTAAGAACTCTTTTTTCCAAAACCGATTGCAAAACGGGTTTAAAATGGATTCAAAAGGGTTTTTTTCGTGACGTCTGTATGCACATACGGACATATAAATGTATGTATCTCGTATAACTCAAAAACGCTTAGTGAACGTTGAACTGAACGTTGAAATTTTGTGTATGGGATTATAACATCTAGTTGTGTATCCCTTTTATATTGCAATCCGCAGTATCAAACGTATATATATATATATATATTGTTGCGTTATACGGGTTCGTGGATTTGAGAGTATCCGATGAAAACACGATGCAGAACAGTAAAAAGCACAATTTATTTACAGGAATCACTATTTACAGCACAGTTCCAAAATTACCTTTAAAATCGTCGAAATTCTACAATACGCTGAAACAATCAGCAACACAGCTTCAGGCTGTAACTGTAAAGGTAGCTTCACGGCAACACTAAACTTCTAATAAACACCGTGGAACAATCACCAATACACTGTCAAGCTATACTGTAAAGTTAGCTTCACGACAAAGCACTATCTCGATCGCTTTCCGTTCACAAAACTCTCGCGTAGCTTAGCACTTACAGTAAGCAGCGATTCTCATAACTCTCACAACTAATCACACTACTTAATCACACTCTCTCAACAACAACTGCTCTCAGAAACGCAAGGGTTTATATAGCTTTTCTTTAAGTTCCACACGTTTCGAGAAATATCTCCACAGGAAGTTATTCTAGAAGCTTCCCGATTGGACCATGGGATATCGCCGATTTGGTCGCCAAATGGGCGATAAAGTAGCCAATCTGGCAACCCTACCATACACTATTTTATGGCAACCCTAGTGCATGCCGGAAAGCTTACATAAATGTTAACGCGTAGAAGTGTTGATCCATAACGAATAGGAAATTGGAGGCGAAGGTAGATTAAATCTTCATTTTTTATTTCCGCTTGTTGTGGCCACAATCAACTTGGCACATGAAATGTGCCTATTCCAAAATAGCTCACATTTTAGATTAATTTTCAGTAAGAAAGAAGAAAGCAGCAGACAGCTGTCCAACTAGACCGAAGAGTACAGAGCAAGTGCGTTACGTTCAGGGTGAAATCCCAATTCAGACTGAGTTAGTTTGGGTTTACGATGCATTTTGATTGGATAGTTATTACTTCTGTAAAATTATTATTGGTTACTTCACTTTTAGTTCCATTTACATCATCAGAATTATGTAAGAGTCATGTGACAGTTATTACTTCTGTAAAATTATTATTGGTTACTTCACTTTTAGTTCCATTTACATCATCAGAATTATGTAAGAGTCATATGACAGGGATTGATCTAGAAATGACGCAGTGCAGAGAGAGGTTACTATTTAGAATTAAGAAGGGAAATTTACGTTGTTAATTTAATCTTAGACATATTCTTTTTTTTTTCTTACATATTCCCCCTCGTCAAGGAAAGAAAGGCGTAGCGACAAAGAAGCCTTTTTAAAGGAAAAGCGTTAAAGCAAATGAAGAGAAATAATGTGAAAAAATACCAATTTTGAAATTTTGACCAAAAAATACAAATCCTGAAATTTTGACCAAACTAATTACTTATATAATTGCAAAATATTAACTTATATAATTGTTTAAATAATATTTTATAGTCCTTGAAAAATTCAGTCCAAACGTTTTTGTAATTTGCAGTCCATATAATTAAATTTCTTCAGAGAAGTCTTTGTAAAGCTTTGAACACAATATATCACAGTTGAAAAACCTTTGCACACATTACTGATTTTGAATAATCAAAATAAATTTCAAAATTTTCAGAACACATCTAATTTTCATTCTTATAACTTATATTTTAACATCATAAATTTGATAATAGTATTGCTAAAATTATGGTTTTACCAATATTGTCTTTCATTTGAAATTTCTGAATTTAACAAACTGAAAGGCCTCGCAATACTTCTAAACAAACATATCCATCATTAGGGCTAGCCTCTTGAGCTAACCAGTGTGTTTTGCACTGGTGGCTCAGGGTGCCTAGGCAGTTACTTGAAAAAGCCTCCGTTCCTTACATAAGGTAACTGGCCTTTGAGAACTGCACTACTACATTCCATAATAAAAAAAAGTATAATAATAATATAAAAAAATTACACTCAATCATGAAATGAGAGCCTTCAACATTATCTTATATGAAGAGGGTAAAAGGAACAACTGTACAGAGGTAATAATAGGCCTCTGTTTCGGAACCAGTACTCCCTCAACATACTTTATACTTTACAGCAACCCATAAATTTTTAACATGCATTAACCATAATTTCATATTACTTATCTGTACTAATTTCACTTATTTTTGTATCCACTTCATTTTTAGAATAATTATAAAATTCTTATTCAAAATTTTCAACACAAATTTCAAAATATATTAATGTTAACAACCTTCCAGAAAAATAATTAAATCTTCTTCACTAACCTCACTAAAGTATTAGAGTTCGAATTTTTAATATCATTTTCATAAAACAATACTATACTTTTAAGAAGCAGCAATATGTATTCAGATTTTCAATATAATAATAATGATTAGTAATTTCAATATGATATTTTTAGTTGCACTAAATAAAATCTTTAGAAAAAATCCAGACCACAGACTTAGAAATGAGACGATGAATAAACCTTGCAAGAAAAATCCTTCCCATTTTCACTGAACTTTTTCCGCATTTGAAAAAACACCATATTTGAAAAGTGAGACACTTGAAAAGCACAGCGTTAGAAGTATAGAGATGTCGTCACGCTATGGCCTTGAAACAGAAGAAACGCAGATCACAGCACCCGAACATCAGCGATCGTGGAAACTTTCAACACAAGGCATTAAATCAAATTCCTAATTTTTATTTCGCAGTTCCGTCACTGGAAACGGTTGAGTGTTCATTGGAGTAAACTTTCGCACATCACTTGAAAAGAGCCTTTACACATCCATTGGGGTTAGCAGCGGAGATCTATCCTACCGACTCATTGTAATAATAAAAAAAAGAAGTCTGTAGTAATGACCAGCTGGAATGTTAACGTCGTAGAAGTGTTGATCCATAACGAATAGGAAATTGGAGGCGAAGGCAGATTAAATCTTCATTTTTTATTTCCGCTTGTTGTGGCCACAATCAACTTGGAACATGAAATGTGCCTATTCCAAAATAGCTCACATTTTAGATTAATTTTCAGTAAGAAAGAAGAAAGCAGCAGACAGCTGTCCAACTAGACCGAAGCGTAAAGAGCAAGTGCGTTACGTTCAGGGTGAAATCCCAATTCAGACTGAGTTAGTTTTGGTTTACGATGCATTTTGATTGGATAGTTATTACTTCTGTAAAATTATTATTGGTTACTTCACTTTTAGTTCCATTTACATCATCAGAATTATGTAAGAGTCATATGACAGTTATTACTTCTGTAAAATTATTATTGGTTACTTCACTTTTAGTTCCATTTACATCATCAGAATTATGTAAGAGTCATATGACAGGGATTGATGTAGAAATGACGCAATGCAGAGAGAGGTTACTATTTTTAGAATTGAGAAGGGAAATTTACGTTGTTAATTTAATCTTAGACATATTCTTTTTTTTTTACATATATATATATATATCCACTCGCTTACCCGGCCTTTATTTTTGCAATGTTTGGTGGTAGTCATATACCTCCGATTACATAAATGTTTTAAATTCCGAAAATGTTCAGGTCCTAACAAAAGTCAAATTTAAAAAAGAAAGAATGGAAAATTAATTTCAACAAATAAAGAAATCTAACTTTTAATAAGGTCTCCAGGTTTTTAAATTTGAGGAAGTTTTATACTCTTTTATATTCTTTAACAAAAAATGAAATTGTAAGAAATTCGACTCCCCTACGACCAAAATTGACTGGGATATTAATTTCCAAATTTGCAGTTATTGATGTCATTTGCAACTTACTTGAACTCAACAACTTGGGGGATCGATTATTAAGTTTGAATAATTCCAGGAAATACCTTTAAATGAAGTGTAGCAAAAAGTAAGTATAATTTAATAGCCTGTATGAGAAAGTCATTGGTTTCCACGTCAGACTTTTTGCTTTCTTTCAAAAATTCTTTTTTTTTTTTGGGAGGGGGTGAGATTGGATTTAGATTAACTGAAATTCAACTTAATTCAAACGGAGAAAAAAACTTTTTATTTTTTTTTTTGTACGAGATGCGGAAAAGATGGTTCTAAAAGCGTATTTTATCAATTACAAAATAGCACTGCAAGTATTCATAAGCATTATGAGCAAAATATATTATGAAATAAAAGCGAATTTGTTTTAATTTATATCAAATGGATATATAATTTTAAAATCAAATAAGGATTTAAATTAATAAGAAATGCATTTATTGCTTTTAAACCGCTCAGCTTAGCAATAAATAAGAGATAAGAGACTAAGACTGATTTTGACTTGGAAGATAAATATCTTGCATTTCGCTGAATTGTAATAACAAAAGAATTGGCTATGGAGGCCGTGGCCGTGGAGTCCAGTTAAAGACATTATGCTTCCTGCAGACGGAGTACTTGCTGAGGATGATAGATACATAATAGTACAGTACAGTGGTCTTCAAACTGTGTTCCGCGAGCCCAACCCCAGTGTTCCTTGAATAAAAATCTGACCACATGATTTCCTTGTATGGAATATTAAATTATACACACTTTTTGCTGCATTTTATTTAAACTTATTTCCTCGAATTTCATTAGGGATATATTTCTCATTCAATTAATTCTGTTTTCAGTTCGCAGCAAGACAAAAATACATAAAACCTCAAAATACCTTCATTAAAAACGGAAAAATATAGAAAAAAAAATAAACACTGAAATACAGTTAAAACAATAAAAAAATTTTTTTTATGATTAAAATTACAATTTCTACCCAAAAAACAAGCAATTCGGTAAGCAGGCAACAGGGCAGATTTTTCGGTACACAAAAACAAAAGTTTAATTTTAGCCCCACTCCGCAAAAAGACACCGAAGGTGCAGAAACTGAGTTCTTTATTCTGGTAAGTTTCAAATGTAAACAAATAAGGCTGTTATGGTAAACAAAAGCTACACTTAGCCGCCCTTAAACAACTTGTAAATTGTTGATAATTCTGCACCTACTGCATGCAGATTAACAAAACCACAAAACTCTTAAACAGACGATAAAAACAATGTAATTCAATCATTTTAAAGCAAAAGATGCACAATGTACCAACATATAGGACTAGAAAAAAATGAGCTCCCTGAGCCGAGCAACAGAGTGGTATATATATATATATATTATTGCTTTATTACTTTGCAGCTTTAGCGCAAGTCGTGGGCTTATTAATTTGCTTTTAATTACTTTCATTGTGAATATATATACATATTTATATACTTTTGGTGATGCTGATTGCCACCAAAAAGGGAGGTGCACAACTACATATTATAGCAGTCTTATATACAAAATTTCATCGTTCTAAGGCTACTCGTTTTCGAGTTATGCGAGATAAATACATACGTATGTACGTACAGACGCCACGAAAAAATCTCTTCTGAATTCATTTGAAATCAGTTTTGTAATTCGGTTGGGGGAAAAGGTCCTTTATTCTGTCCTTAAACTCGCAAAATCGCGGCATAAACTCTTAACTAACACTTCTATTACGAACTCTTAAATTCTGTTCTCTAAATAATATTTCCGAACTCATTTAGATTTGCCTATACGTCATTTAAATTTGCATTCTGGTAAGAAATTGAAATCAGAAGGAAAAGTAATGTTTCTTAAAATTTAAAAAAAAAAAAAGATTGATTAGCACAAAATAAGCAAACGGAAAACATGCTTAACCTCTCATTTGCTTTACAAACGTTTAAATGTCTCCATTGCTGTTTGTCCTGACTTAACAGCAAAATTTTATTTTTACGCTTTTCTCAGCTTTTAAATCCATAACAGTACATCCTCAATGTATCAAAGCGAATGATTAACTGCACAAAAGATTATATCCGTAAGCAGACGATATTTTAAGAGAAGCATGCTACAGTAAAAATGTCATAGCCAAAACACAACCTACAAACCAGCATTTATGTGCTGTAAATTAAACAGACTTGTTGGAATTTGTTTTGGATAAATAAGTCCTAAAATTCTGTGGACGCACTATGCCAAAAAAGAAATGGAAATAATTTTTTACCTTAATCTGATAAATAGCTAGCTCTTAAGCAGTTATAAAGATATTTCTTCCACAATTCATAACAATACAAAATTTCTTTCAATTAAAAATCTTTCATGATATTAATTTTATTAAAGTTGCATATTCGCTGCCCATGATGTCTAAATCCATATTGCGAACACATTCATTAAAATAAGTTGTTTAAAAAATACAGTATTTTTTAGAAAATTTCTTTAATACTGGCCACCTGTATGGAACACAGAATCGAAATTAAAAATGAGTATTGAAATATGACGAACAAACAGCAGTCACGAGGCTATATTTGTGGTATTGCTTTAAAAACTATTTTTCAAAGGGTGGGAAAGCTCAAAAGGGTGGAAAACGATTACTCTAATAAGGAAATAACATCAATCAATGGAACATTTTCCTAATGGGAAATTTCACTTTTAAAGAACTAACCGACCTTGGTTTCAGCTGGCGGAGAATAACAAACTTTGTTATGAAGAGGAAATTAGCTGCAATTTTAGTCTGGTTTTATCGGGAAAGCGGAAAATGAGAAGAAATTAGTAATCCTATTTATCTAGAGTTGCAAGATTATTAGACAGCTTGCTTCGAAAACATCCTCAACGGCAAGTCAGACAGATGATTATTTGTACGTATTTTAGGTTCTGAGTACACGAAGAGGTCAAAAATGCAAACTGGGATAAAAGGAAACGGCCACGTCTAAGCATTGCCAACCATCTAGTTTTAAAAGAGCCACTCAACTTAATTTCTTACAACATTTTTCAGTCCCTATAAATATTCATATAAAAACAAACTTCAAAATAAAACACAATAAAACTCCAAATATCGGGACTAACTGGAATACAAATAATACGGAAAGCTGGATAATTGAGTTATCTAATTACTTTAGTAGGTCAGCTATGAATTTGCTGTAATGCTAAGAAAGAAGTTTTACTGTTTGTTGCATTTTATTCCAACAAAGATAAAACAGTTGAAAAAATAAAGTTATTTCCTTAAAAAAGTATAAAACCCATCTTTTGGATCAAATTAAACGAATTATTTTTTTTTTATTTATTCGCTTTTAATTCGCTTTTATTTCAACAAAATGAAAAAAAAAGAGGCGAGAGATTAAATTCATATATACTTATGTACGTTCTAAAATTGAACATATAAATTTGTTTTAATTTTACGGCACTAAATTAGTTATTTTTCTTTTGCGCAAAACAAAATTCAAAGTTTATTTCTTTAAATTAAAGATATTTGATTACATTAATTTCATTAAAGTTCATGAGCTACATATTTGCTGATCATTGTTTGTCAATCCTTAATCCTTATATATTCATCAAATTGATTTAATAACTATACTAAATCAATTTGATGAATATATCTATGTGAATGAGGTTTTACGTAAAACTGTGATTTAGGAAATATATATGTAAAAGGATGATTTTGTAATAGCTGCAGTTGATTGGCACTAGTTCTTTGCGTTGTTAGAGGCTTTATTGCATAGTTAGAAGGTTGACACTTGAAGACAGACGTGGCAGCAAACTCAACACATAATTTTATTTCTTGATAACAAATTATTAGAACACATAGTCATCTTTACACATCATCATTATGCGCGCACTACGAACCCAACAATATTATATACACAGTCCAGTCACATTAATGTGACCATCTGTCAAAAGCCAGAATAACCACCTTTCGCAGAGCGGACTGCTGCGAGACGTGCAGGAAGAGAGTCACATAGGTCCCTGAAGGTGTTCTCTGGGATGTTGAGCCATGCCAACTCTAATGCCGTGACCAGCTGCGCTAGATTACGCGGTTGAGGATCCATGGCGCGAACAACTCGATCGAGATGGTCCCACAGATGCTCGATTGGGTTTAAGTCAGGTGAGTTTGCTGGCCAGGGGAGGACGGTAAACTCATCCTGGTGCTCTTCGAACCACGCACGTACACTGGCAGCTGTATGGCACCTCGCATTGTCCTGCTGGAAGATGCCATCATCCTGAGGAAAAACAATGCGCATGTAGGGGTGAACATGGTCCGCAAGGACAGATGCGTACTTGTATTGATCCATTGTGCCTTCCACAATGATCAGTGAACCTAGAGAATGCCAGGAAAACATTCCCCAGACCATAATGCTCCCGCCTCCAGCTTGGACCGTTCCGGCAATGGTTGCAGGGTGGTTCCTTTCAGAGGTTTCACGCCTTATACGCCAACGTCCATCTGTCCGATGGAGCATAAAACGCGATTCATCCGAAAACGCAACCTGTCGCCACTCAGTGGACGTCCAGCTGCTGTACTGGCGTGCAAATTCTAGCCTTCGCCGTCGATGAACAGCAGTCAGCATAGGTGCACGAACCAGGCGTCTGCTTCGGAGGCCCAGACGCAGCAATGTTCGCTGAATAGTACTTTGGGAGACACTTTTGGTAGCCCCTTGGTTCATTTTGGTGGTCAGTTGCTCAACGGTAGCCCGTCTATCTGCCCGAACGCATCTCCGCAACCGTCGTTCGCCTCTGTCATCTATGGCCCGTGGTGCACCACATTTGCCACGTCGCTGATTTTGGACAGTCCCATTTTGCCATGCACGGTACACTTTTACCACGGCGGCACGCGAACAGTTCACAAACTCAGCCGTTTCGGAAATGCTTCCACCCTTGGCCCGAAAGCCAATGATCATGCCCTTTTGAAAGTCGGATAAATCGCTTCGTTTCTGCATTACGCCAACGATTGAAATATTTTCCAAAGCTCTCACACACCCTTTATATACGCTCAACTGCACTGTGCTGCCACCTGCCTTCTGTGATTGGTTATTTAACTCTGACATGGAAAGTACGTGGTGGTCACATTAATGTGACTGGACTGTGTAGCTATTTACATCTTGAAACAATGGACAAAGCAGAGCGAGTAGCACACGTTGGTAACAAGCGAAGTGGGAAAGAAAAGGCTGCGCAGTTAGTAACAGCGGTATTTATAGACTACCTCCCTTGCTTAAATTTTGAACTGTAACTACATAAAAATATCCGCATTACCACACTTACGTAATAGCATGAGGCGGATTAATTTTCAGATGACGCACTTTAAATATATGCATTAGTAATTTTAAGACATGAAAGGAACATAGCCAAATTAAATGATGGATTAAAAAGACTATTTTAAATTAAAGTTAGTAGTTTTTTACGTATGCTCTATCTTACATAATAGTAGTTCTAAGACAGGAAGGGAACGTAGGCTAATCAAAATGAGGAACTAAAAGGCTCTGTGACATATATATTCTGTAGATATTTTGAGATTAGGAAACAGCTGCGCAGGTTCGCAAGTTGACACAACGAAGGAGAAAAACTTTCAGACGTGACCCTTGATTCAATACACAATTTTGTTCCTTAATAACTCATTTGTAGGACACATATTCTTCTTTACGCATCATTATGGTAGCGATATGTTTTATATAATATTTTGTTTTATATATAATATTATGTACACAGTTTTATATAATTTGTCACATCGTTAGACAATGGATGAAGTGAAGAAATAAGCAATATGTGTTAGCACAGCAAGCAAAAATTGCGCATTTCAACAAAGAGATATTTATAGAGTTGGCTTCTTTGTTCAAATTCTGGACTGTGATTGGATAAAAAATATCCGCAATGCTACTCTTACGTAATGGCATGATGTGGACTAATTTTCATATGAAGCACTTTAGATTCATATATGTTTCTAAATTAATGCTAGTAGTTTTCTTTTATATTTTATATAATACATACATATATATATATATATATACATATATATATAACTTGTAACATAAAAAGCGACGCACCAAGAAGGAGTTATCCGAATGGAACGAAACTCGGTAGATGTGACGTATATGTATTGAAAACGAAACTCGAACAGTATAAAAGAACGGAATTTTTTATTCAGAAAATACAACTACAAGAGCCAAAAAAAAGAAAAGAAAAAGAAAAATCAATGAAGCATTAACCCTGAAGCAAGCAGTTATCCGACTGGACATTGACTCGTACAGTTGGTAGGTGCTTTCGTGCAAGATTGCTTGCCATGCACGTTCAAACTGGCGAGACAGATCGACGGATCCAAAGCCGAAACAGGCTCTCTTGGGAAGGGATCTGGAGATCGCGCCGACTAGGGAAGCCAACCAGGGGGAGCAAGAAGACAAGTAATAGGAAGACTTACAGTGTGCGACCGGGCATTATCCCGTTGAAATGTAAGCCCAGGAGTCCGTAAAAAGGAAAAGCAACACTAAGGGCTTAAAATATCGTCGACGTACAGCCGTGCTATAACGGTGTCCTGGATTACAACCTAAGGGGTCCGGTTATCAAATGAAGTGCCCCCCCACATTATAACTCCTGTTTGTCTGGTTGTCAGGTGAGTATCCCACCGTTGCCCTGGACGTCTCCAGAGGTGCTCAGTTCAAAGCGGGACTCATCTCTGAAAAAACAATTCTACTCCAGGTAGTGAGATCCTAGGTCTAATGCGCGCGGCACTACTGCAAGCATGACTGGCGGCGTGCAACACTGAGGGACAATCGATGCAATGGCCTCGGTGACCTCAGCTTCCCTTCGCTGAGTTACCTATCACTGGTTATTTCAATTATTGGTGTCTCGGTTACACGTCGAATCGTTGACAAAGGATGCACCAGGTGCTCTGAGCGCCGATCTGACGATCATATTGTTCTCACTTTCCGCTGTGGCTGTCGGTTGACCACTACCTTCTTGACATCCTATATGGCCATGGTTCATACACTCCTGCCAATACAGTCGAAGGTAACATTACTCCGGCCCAAATGTCTAGCGATCCTACGATTTCACCACCCTGCTCCCTTCAGTCCAATTGCCCATTTGTCATCTTTCAAATGGAGTATCTGCTCATAATATTCCGTCTGCTAGGCATTGGTACAGAGCACGTGGGTCGATGGAACAGCATTCGAATGGTAGTTATGCCTTCACTGGACTGTTCTCTGTTTTATAAGCAATCCAAATACTCTGCTGAATACGCTAGAGCTCCAGCTAGTCAGTCCTTGGCGGTCAAAAATTAATCATTTGCATATTCTGCCGTAAGGTGTGTATTTATATACATAGATATATTCTAGCTTTTTATACCTTTCTGCATAATAAAATTGCTGAAAATATTTTAAAATACAGAATTAAATTAAAAGCTGTTATTTGATTTAGAAAAATAAAATTAGCGGAATAATTAGATTTCATGATATTCCAAATCTGGATAATAATAACGTAAGAAATTCACAACTGCGGCGCAGTGGTCTATTCATCTAGTGAGTAATTAGAAGATCTGCGAAGGCACAAGCTGATTTTACAAGATTCATGATCATAAGAAATCAAATGACTCTATAAAGGAAACTTGTAGAATTTCTGAATAAAAGCATAATTTTAGCGAAACATCTGTTTACAGACTTTAATGATAAACTTAATATGAAGTATGTCCTCCTTTGCTTTTTGTAACTTATTTGGTGTGCTTTTTCTATTGTTTTAACCGATTTTACACATTTATTTCATCTGATCATACAAAAAACTACTCTTTGTTGATATCGGAAAAATTAAGTGACTTATTGATGATATCTGATGTTTCTGATTTTGCTTTTACGATTACCCGTTTATTAAGAATGTCAAAAGGAAATTCTTGACTCAATAGTTTTGATGTACAAAAAGAACTGACTGATTCTGCTGTACATGCGTTAGTTTCTTAGTTTAGTGACTACTTCTTGAAGCAAGACATCGCATAGCAAACGAAGAAAAGTTAATTAATTTGATGAAAATATTTCTTAGTATGGAAATTAAAAGATTGGAGAAATTTCCATTTCTTCCAATTCCATTCTATGACTATTGTGACTCATTTCTTCGTTCAAGGTTAGCACTCAGGATATATATCAAAATCATTTACAGAAAGAGTCTCACCAAAGTACATTGAGCAATTTGGATTTTCAATTCGGATGAAGACAACTGAATTTCTTAGCCATTCAAGGTTTTTCTTAGCCGTACTGGGCTTATTAGAAAAGCAGTGGAAACTTTCTGTGGCGTGTAGCATGGGAAAAGATATTGTTGCAAATTTCCTTCCTTTGTTGCATGAACCATAGTTTTGTAGTATTTGAACAACTCTCTTCTCTACAATTTTAATACATTTTTCTGAATTCATCATGACAGTGACATGTAAAAAACACACTGTACCATGAACAGAAATCTAAATACAAAATTTCCCCCTATATTTTACAGATTGCTCAATGTACTTTGGTAAGACTCTTTCTGTAAATGATTTCGATATATACCGTGAGTGCCAACCTTTGAACGAAGAAATGAGTCACAATAATCATAGAATGGAATTGAAAGAAATGGAAATTTCTTCAATCTTTTAATTTCCATACTGAGAAATATTTTCATCAAATCAATTAACTTTTCTTCATTTGCTATGCCAAAAATTGCTTTCTCTGAGATCAGACAGGTTTAATGTCTTGCTTCAAGAAGAAGTCACTGAACTAAGAAACTAACGCATGGAATGCAGAATGAGTCAGTTCTTTTTATACATCAAAACTGTTGAGTCAAGAATTTCCTTTTGACATTCTTAATAAACAAGTACCCTCTCGGTCACTAATTTTGAACTTTCTCCACATTTTCTATTATCAATGACTCCAGTATTTTTGTAAAATTTAAGAATGTTATCAACAATCTCAACATATTTTGACTGTATTTCCCATGCTTTTTCTGGTGTTAACAAATAGTGACGTGCATTACACAAACTGAAACAAATAAATGCGCTCAATGAGAGATATTGTTTTGCTGAGAAAATATGAAATAATGTTTAAGGCAACAAAATACGTATAACAGATAGAAGCACAAAGCAATGTGCAGAACATTTTCATGGACTAAACTGAAAGGAGAAACAAAATTGCCATTCACAAAAAATTTAATATTTTTAAAACGATCTGTTGTTTTAATTCATTCATACAGTTCCATACACTGGAATTTTAAAAAAAATCTTTTCTTCTAGGTAAAGAAATTCAATATTTTTTATTCTTTTTACTTTATGTTCCAAAAAAGAATGTAAAAGAAAGGATACAAATTAGCTTTGACAAAAAAAACACCGAAACTTCTCGTTGATTTTGACCAGAATTGGAAAACATATGCCATTTGTGGGAAAAATTATTTTCAGTTCTGTACAATGAAAATATAAAATTCTTTCTATGTATTAAAATATATATCAGATAAAAACAATTTATGCGTTTAACTTTAAAATACCCCCTCTTTTATCATAAGTGCAACAGTGCTCTAGAAAATGAATTCGCTGGTATTTATAGATGCTTTATATCAAAATGTTAAGAGCTGATCTCATAATACATCTTAATTCATTATATTTGTATCTGAATAATATTCAAAATTCTGGGTTTGTTGTATTAATATCTTGGTAATTAATACTTCTTGAAAGTTTTAGTTTTATTATTATTTATCAAATTATACAATTACAAGACAAAAAATAGATCCACATTATTTTCGTGAGCATTGTGAATATGATTTTCTATTTTGATGCGAGTTAATTAATAATGTTATAAAGAAACAAGATCTTCTTTAAGATTTTAATATTTCGAAATATATGTTGCATAAATTGTCATATAAATAGCAATAAAGAAATTAGTTATTCATTTTTGAAGAATATTACGAATATTATTATTTTCTACGAGAATATTCTGCAGAGAATATCATGCTTTCAAAGAATATTATGCAAAGATTTTCATGCTTCAAAGAATAATATGCTCGTATTTAATCTCAAACACGTTCTGCTAAACCTTCATTCCCACCCATGCTTGGAGCAGAGAAGTTTGTTAATCTTCCCATGAAGCAAAATTAAAACAAATCTTTCATCATATCGACACTTTTTTTTTCTTCAGTATTTTCATTCTATTCCGCCTTTTGCTTGCTGTTCCACATTTAAACCAGTTTAACTTCTGCAGACAAAATTTATTCGACCATGCATTTAATGCTGATGAAGCTATTCATTTGAACATTATCAAAAAAATAATAGAAGTTAAATCAATATGATTTGATTCATCCACAGTCTTTGCATGACTAAAAACCCCTCAAACAATATTTCATTATTTACATCACATATATGAAGTTTTTCTTCCGAAAAACGTTTTCGTTACTTCTTAATTTTTTATATGGCAGTCAGTGTTATAAACAATATAATTTAATGCGGCAGCCATGTTTTAAATTTTAAAAATAAATTCGTCATCATACGCAATCACTCGCTTTGTAGGGGTCTGAGAAGCTCTTTTTTGTCACAAATCTGCAGACACAACTAGTCTGATAGCAAATTATCTTTGAGTCTCAAGCATTCACAAAGTCGGAAAAAGGTTAAAATAAACTTTTTATTTAAGTTTTCTGTAATATATTTTTTAATTTAGCGAGATAATCTTACCTGACCAAAAGGTCGGGTTTAGTTTTTTTAAAGATGTTTCTGATTTGCCTGTTAATTTTTTTTTTAATATATCCCATCGGTTTATACTTTTCCCACACAATAAGTATGAATTTTGTAATATATTTAAAAAAATATGTAGTTTCTTTACAATCACTTACAGAATTGTTAATGATGAGATATAAGTTGTGAGACGAGCAGTGTACATATACCTGCAGCTGGCTGAATAGGAGATCTTTTGTTGGAGGCGTTTATAGACACTATTCATAAAGTATGAGCCGTCACATTCTTGTCCACAGCTTCACATTTTAACTGAAATTTCGTTTCCATTCAAGAAATTAAGAACAAGGTCTTTATATCCTTCGGAAGAATGATATTTTACAACATAAAATCCGAGAAATGCTTCTTTAATTATAAAATTTATGGGTTCTAAAATATCATCTCTTTCAACATAAACATGTCGTAAAATGACACTTACTTGATCCATCTTCGATGGATCCTGAATAGTGTCTAATAATAAATAATAAAAGGTAGGTAGATTTATCTGGGCCACCAAAATTTTCTCTAAATTATAACCAGCACACTGAATTAATTCATTTTGTGTGGTACGGCTGAAATATCGAACACTTCCTACTGGCATTTTAAAGGCTTTTTTCATAACATTGTCATATTTATTAATAATTTAACCTAAGATAAAATCCGTCATTTATAACTAGTATTTATATTTTCACTATGCTTACGTACAGCTAATGCATTTTTTATAGCATAAGCGTAATGTTAAATAACCGTTCTAAAGCCATTTTCCAAAATGTCGAATTTGTTCGTGGAAGTCTTTATTTTTTAACGGTCAGTTTTTTCCCTTGCTTCATACATGGCTTTCGCTATCACACGGGATTTGGAAGAAATATAGATTTTAATTCTTACCTTCTTACCGTTAAATTTTTTAATCGTTAACATCTGAAATGCCAGCTGCTATCGGAGTTAGGAAATAATCAACAAGGTTTAAGGTTCAAATATGATATTTTGATAAAAAAACAATTTCTAATTTTAGGAGCTTTATTTCTTTCTTCTGCCTGTTCTTTTCAATTTTTCACTTTTGGGCCCCATCTGTTTGCTTTTTTTTATCCATTTTAACTAATGATATCACAGCTAATGTAGTATTTTATCACTTATAATTATTTAATACTTCGTACCTTCAAATTTTATTTTCTAACCAACAACTAATAAGCAGAGACTAACAGCCCTTCTAGACTACCGCCCCTTTCGGCTAAAAATTCTAAACAGTATGACAAGCACACGAGAAAACATCATTAGAGTTAATAAATAGTTATAAAACTACATTTTCTCACTGAACAGGCAATATACAAACAAGGTAGAAGTTGGTGCTCTTACAATCATCATACGAATTTTACCGTCAGAGCCAGCTAGTTTTCTTGTATTATGTATGCACCTGAAAACAAAACTTAAAACTCTGAATAACTCAAATAATTATTAATTAATTATTAAATAATTATTAATCAAGTTCATGACATTGTCCAAAATATCATTATCTGTAGTCAAAATCAATGCAGTGTCCACAGAAGTTCACAATTCCTTTAGACAAAGATCTTCTGTAAAACTTGACAAATTTAACTCGGGCTCATATCTCTCTTGTCATAAAAGCCATGTCACCACATCCATCTCGATAATATGTCCCTAGCATTCAGCCCACGTGAGATTATATCCGCTGAATATATCCACGTGAGATTATATTATACATTAATTTCTGAACTGCCCTTCATTTAACTCAGATTTATTGTCATGTCATTTGTGTAGTTTTATTTTACTACGTTCAAGCTACGTTTTTACTACGTAGTTTCATTTTACTACGTTAATTCTCTCTCTGAAGACGCTTGACTTGGCTTAAGTCTGAAGCGTCCGGCAAATATCGTCCAGGTAGAAGTCTTTTAAAACTAGAGATGAGTCAAGAGGAAAGGTCTTTTCTCCATCAAAAGTTATTGAATGTATAAGGTATTTTCTCCCTCATTCTAACATGCCTTCATGGTGTAACGATAGCACATTCGGCGCGTGTTCGGTAGGTCCAGATACGAGTTCCGGCGAGGGCATTGCTCATTTTTCATCTCTCCTTATTCAAAAATAACTTATTGACTATACAGTGGCGCCCTAACTAAAACGTAGTGGACAATAATTCGTCCCCACCAGGATTTGGCGACTGGGTCCCCTTATCCCCAGTCGCCCTTTAAACGGGGGAGTATATAAGACATTTTCTCCCTCCTTCTAGCATGCCTTCGTGGTGAAAGTCTCAACGAAGGTATCTCTCACCTGAGGCAGGTATACTTTCATTGAAGACTTTCTAAGCGATACTGGCTTGTATTCATTTTGCTCGAACACCACAAGAGGATTGTTTTTCTTTTAAGTTAGGGAAAACAAGAGGTCACCGCTTCAGCAGAATAAACTTTCTAATCGAACAAAATTTGTCACAAATCACGTACACTGCGAAAAAAAAAGAAAAAAAAAGGAAGAAAAGAAAAGAGGACAATTTTGTAGCTCCCGTTCTACTGGGCCGATTAACGAAATTCAAATTACCATTTTCATGTCTCGAAAGCGTAACTTGGGATATGTGTTAGATTTATATATGACATTGCTCTAATATAGGTATTTCAACACAAAATCTGACTTTTTCTGAAAAGGCGTGCCAATTTATTTTCCATATTTCGATTCTACGACTCCAATTATGCCATGTGTGCAGTATTATTTTGGAGCTTCACCTGCGATCAGAGGTGCAAACGTTTCTGCAGAATCAGACACATTTCTGCTAATGCTGTGACACACACTTAGTGAAGTATTTTTCCATCATTTTGCGAAGCAGTTTTAAGATATATATAACGCAGTTTGAGACATTTTTTCCGTTGAAAGAGGTGAGAAATGTTTGATTAGAGACTTAAGTCTCTTAACTAAGGTTTGATTCAAATGATCAAGTAACCTCTTCCCGGCATTCTCTTCCAAAATGTTCTAAATATTCTTCAGGCAACAGGTCGCTCCTTTTGAAACATCAAAGGAACAGACGTTTCGACAGGAATATTACGACTTCAATATCGCTGGCACACAATGCTGTTGACTATATCGAAGGACAGTAAAAGTTTCACAATGGTACCGATTATAAGCATATATTCCCCTCTATTAAAATCTCAAGCCTCTTGTTATTCATTGAATGACATTTCTTATGAGCATATGTATGATCACGTTTTCAAAACTGGCCGTTTTTGAAGCTCCCTTGTAGCTGTTCCCTTGTAGATGGGAATCAAGACACATAAGCCAATCAAGAAACATAAGCCAGCAGTTGATGTAGCAATTTGTCTTCAAGAAAATAAGCATCAACCCTCGAAGACAACACAAGATGTGCACTCTGCAGCACCAAGAAAATGGCCTTTAAGAACAGTGTGGGAATACCGCACGTGCAAAGTTGCACTCTGTTAGAAAAAGAAAAACTGTTTCCATGAGTACCATAGAGAGTGATTTGTAGGGATGCGTTTGTTCTGTGGGCGGTGGTCATTGACACTAACCACCAAAAGTGGTCATTTTTTTTTCACGCGTCTTGGACAAAATATGTGTGATTATCGCAAATAATTTCACACCTGATACAGTGAAAGAAACAAGAGTTTTGCTGAAAAAGCTATTGGCCTTTTCCTGTCCCTCAAAGAGTTAAGCATGCATGGGAATAAATGAAATTATAGTTCGGCCATTTTATTGCGTAGCTTTATAATGCTCTACAATGAATTCAGATTTTATTAATTTCAGTTTACTGCAGTTTTGGAGGAGATAGATGCATTAATCAAAGTACATGAAACAATGCGCATTATGTAAGAAGTTAATATTTTAGTTAATATTTATTTAATAGTTAGTAATTTATGATAGGCTGTTGTTTTTATGACTAACGTCTTTAAAAATTATAATTCAACCACCCAAAATTATTAAAAGTTCTTCTTAAGACATTTATTGGTTTTTTAAATAATAAATCAAACCAACTAAATCATAAATTACTAACATAAAAGATGTCAAATAGTTGAAAAAAATGTAAACATCTTATTTTACTTCAATGCTCTCGTAACTTTAAAGAAACGGACGAAAAAACGGAAAATTTTGCTATAAATATTCCTCTAAATTGTTTTACCAAGGTTATTTAGAAGTTGCTATAACTTTTCCTTAGACTGCAAGCGGTGACGAATTTCATAAAATTGAGGAAATTGTAAGTCATTTCTAGTGTTCGTCTTCATTCCAGTGTTTCATATGAATGGCAATACGTCATAATCTAGCAGAGTGTTTTTATACTTGATACAAATGAGAACAGATCACCTTAAAATTGCTTTCCAGATGTGAAATGCTTTTGCTGAGTAGAACATAAATAATTGGGAAAAAATTCCTTATCCCTTTTTAAAATATTCTATCGATCTTTTACAGTAAGGTATTATAAGTTTGTGTTAATATATTGTTATCATTGAGTAAAGAGAATTTCCTGGAGCTTCGAACAGTATACGGGTAAAATTGAAAACTGAGTGCCGCCATATTTTCGAATGGTAAGATCTATTGTGTTTTTTTGTAATTTTAATTTTAAAAAACATTATTTAATTGCAAATTTGAAAGTTTCTTTTTCATTATAATCTAACATTTCGAAGAGTTTACCATTAAAGTTTCAAAAAGTTCAAAAAAGGTATTTAAAAATTTGTAAATTATAAAAATCCTAACGTTAGAAAAGAATTGCTGTCGGATCTTGGTAAATAAATTCCATTTTAACACCTCAAACAATATTAAGCGAGTAATTAAAGGTATAGGCATTAAAATCTTATACTTAAAATTATCTATTAGAACTAAAAATGACAATAAGGAGAAAAGAAAACACGCTATTATATTATTTCAGCATAATTTATCACTATCAGGAGACTTAAGCATTTATCAAATAAAAAATTTCTTTATTATTCAACAAACAACTCTACAATTATTTCAGCTTAACCCTTGCGCTCGACGTTTGCAATAGATCGCTTAAGTGACTTTTTTTTTTTTTTTTTTTTTTTTTTAAACAATGAACGCATCCTTGGAAGAGGTTTTCTTCGAAGAGTATAAAAATAAAAATATTGGCTCATTAAAAAATTCAAAAGTTATATTTCAAATTAGTCAACAACACGAAATAAGCGGTGTAATACACCGGGGTTCCTAGGTCAGAGACCTTACCACCAATCGAATAACTTGGGCAATTTTCGAATAAATACTTTACAGTAACTGAAAAATTATTTAAGCGTACTTAAGAATAGTTAGTAGTTTAATTAGTACTTAACTAAGTGAAAGAACTTTAAAGATGTAGTAACTATATTAAGCCTCTTTTTTTTTAAATAAAATATAGGAAAAGATTAAAGTGTGGGAGGTTGCAGAAACGTAGTAGAAAATGCCAAAAATAGCTGGAAAGTGTCAAACGAGCTGGTGACGTGAGCTGAAAACATAGATAAATATTAACCAAGACAATATTAGCATTGAGAGGGGAGTGCGAATCTTTGGTGAGTTGGGTATTTAAAAAATTAAGACACAGTAAATTACCATAAATACTTAAGCAGGGTACATAACGATGTAATGGAGGAGACACTGTGGTAAGAAAAACAAACATACAAATACGAAACAAACAAAATTACATATGACATATCGAATCATTTTGTACATTCAGAATGGCCATGGGCCTTTTGCTGTTAGTTGAATTGTTATAATCGTAATCATAGATAGTAATCTCTGGATTGTTTATCAGTTTCTGGTTTTCATAAAATTTGCGTGCCACACGGCAGTAGTAGGACCTGAGCTGTTCAACATTCAACTCCTCATGGATTCTGTTGTTTCGTACATACCAAGCTGAATTCGTGATTTGTCTAAGAACAATGCTTTGTGCAGCTAAAAGTTTCTTGCGATATAAACGACAGGAATATGCTCAGACTGGGCAGACGTAACATTACATGGGACGCAGGACGGGTAATTAAGGGGAATAGTTCAGCTTTATGTGCTCTTCTGGAGTAGAGACGTAATGTGTTGGTTCTATGATAAAGTTTTACTGAGGAACCACCCCAAGGTAAGAGACCTGACTGGCCCAAGGAATTGACTGTCCATAAAATTGCAGATTTTCCTTAAATTTTTGCCTTGAATAATATGACATTAGTTTTATTAACATTCACTAGGATTTTCTGTTTGCAGAGCCAAGTCTCTAGTACGTGGATGTATTCCTGTAACCGATAGAAAACTGGACTAATAAATGCACTTTGTGTAAGGATCGCAGTGTCGGCAGCATACATTGCGAGTGTGGTGTTAGATGTAATGGGAATGTCGTTCACATATATGTTAAAAAGTGTAGGTCCCAAGAGAGATCTCTGTGGGACACCGGCTCAAATAGCTTTGCGTGCGGAATATGTGCCCGATAGGTGAACGACTACCCGCTGGGTAGGATTTAACTATGTTTTTGATATAGCCTGGGAAACCCAGAATGTGTAACTTGTAGGTGAGAACATCCAGCCATACACGATCGAAGGCCATTGCAATATCCAAGAACCTGCGATTTTCTTATGTTGTAAACTTTCACTAATTAGCTCCACCACTCTGTAGAAGTGAATTATTGCTGATAGTTTCTGTCTGAAGTCGATCAAATTAGTCAGTGTGTCATTATTTACCTAATATTCTGAAATAGCTGCTAAAAATTTAAATAAAATGAAACTATTTTTAAAAAATTGTTTATTCGTTAATGATAGTGCTGCTATGTGCGATATAAACTAATATATTTGCAGAAGCCTTTACGAAAGAATTAACCTGGATGAGTTTCATAATCAGGTATCGCCTCAAGAGTGGAAGATTGCACAGTTAAACCTCAGATCACAAATAAATCGGCTCACGTACAAATTTTCTGAACAAACGATTTCTCGGTTGATGAAGGGTAGCTTAAATAACGAACAGGTAAGCAGGCAAGAAATTATTTACAAGGTGGTTTAAGGTGACCTTTAACGCAGAATTAACCCTTAAAGATTTCAGGAAACCTATTCTTCATTACTTAATTCTGATGATAAAGCCTGACAATGAATAACTTAAAATCATGAATTCTGTATGAAAGAAATTCATAAGGACAAGTTATATCGTAG
Organism: Stegodyphus mimosarum; assembly: GCA_000611955.2. NCBI lineage: Eukaryota > Metazoa > Arthropoda > Arachnida > Araneae > Eresidae > Stegodyphus > Stegodyphus mimosarum. Next base: position 439,814 of record KK112662.1, read on the forward strand.
AGGTTTTCAGAAATTTTATACAAAGGACTTTTTTATTACCTTTTTTTTTTTTTTCGATACTGCGGCTGTAGAAAAACCATGGACTCAGAAGTTAACCATGAAGACGCAAAGGAGTTATTAGAAGACTACAAACTGAGCTTAGAAAGAAAAACTGGAACAATCTCAGAAGCAGCAATAAAAGGCGATGGTGAAGGAAAATTTATTCAGAAGAAGAAATGCACAAA
>KK112662.1:440078-516513 GCA_000611955.2 Stegodyphus mimosarum
CCTTTCCACCAAGCGGCGGCAGAAGGATTAAATTTCCAAAAAATTCTTTTTGTTTTCATTTTTTTCCGAAATGGTGTTCCAGTCCAGGCTAAATAGTTCATTAAAAGAACTCCTAAAATTTTTTCCGTTGTCTGAATAGATTGTTTTAGGTCTATCTATATATTGCCTCAGATCAGGCAAAATGATTTTATTTATTTAATAATGGCAAAGCACTCTAAGCCTATCTGTCTAAGGGAAAGGATATCTCCGTGGAGGATTTTCTAAGAGGAGCTGGCTGGTATACACGTTGTTGTGTAGCGAAATTAAGCCAATTAATTAATTAAATCATTATTCTAAATTATGCTACACAATGTGTATTTTATTTTATTTCTGTGTTAATTTAGTTTACCTTTAATTACAGTTTTATATTTAAGATAGTAAATTCGTACTTTCGATTTCGGAACGCGATTGACAGCAGACAATGGGAATGGGATATGTTTTTCATGTTATAATCTGGATTTTAAAATAATTAATTTGAGTTTATATAATTATAATTATACTCGAAGAAACAGAAAGATTTGCACTAAAATTTAAAATTACTTTCAAGTTAATAACTTAATTAGTTTGTGAAATATACTCATTTAATTAACAAAAATTTTGTAGCTTTCGTAGGATTTCGTTTCATTTTAAGCTGCTTTGGGGTGATTTATAGTGAAGGGCACTTTTAGCTTTCGGCAGAGTTCTAGGTTTACTGTTAACTCCTATTTTTATTTGGCAAGTTTCTGGCGATATTAAGTAAAGGTGTTGAATTAACGCTTTGAAAAGTAAGAATTTTTATACTGTTTTCTTCGGGGCGTTTTGTCAGGAATTGTCACTCTTTTGAGGGAGTTCTGGCGCCGTTGGTAAAGTTTGTAACAAAAAACCGGTGCACACGATTCTTGGCTCTCTCAAACGCTCTTGAACTCGCTTCACTCCCGGTATAGCAGTGGGACGTCAGGCAATTTCTTGCTCCCTCTGGCTTCAGCATTAAAATGCCGATAAAAATATCTGCCCAGTTAACTGCTTAATGTCGTTCTACATCTTACATTAGTGTTCCGTTTGCAGTAGCTGCTTCCCAAGAACATGCCGTTCAGTTATCTTCAAGAAGTGAAACTGCAGTCCAGTAACCTACTTAATATCGTTCTACATCTTACATTAGTGTCCTCTTTGCCGTAGTTATTTCTCAAGAACATGCCGTTCAGTTATCTTCAAGAAGTGAAACTGCAGACCAGACGGGTCCGGCGAGTATTTGTGGAAGTTTCATCGAAGTCCAGAAGGAACCAACCAGTTAAGTCACATTCCATAAATTTAGAAATCTAAGATGCGTTGAGCATCATCGATGTTAATAATGTTCATTCTGGTAAAGTTTTAAGGTTTAATTTGATATATAAATTTATTGGCTGTAGTTAAATCTCCTAATTAATTTCTAGAAATCGCGGTTTTAGGTGCTTGTCGCGTCCCCGGGTCGATGCAATAATTAAGTACCGGTTGGAACGCAGTTTCTTATTGTTGTTAATAGCAAATATTGGTATGTAAGGTAACGAATTTTCGATGAAGGCTTGATAGGAGTTTAAGTAAATGATTGTTGGAAAATTGTTAAATAACTAGTTAAAAATACCATGGTACAATCCTAATTGATTTTTTTAAAAAATAAATGTGTTAAAATACTTGGGTCAAATTCTTTAATTGTCTTCTTGTATTTCAATAATATCATGTCCGGTCAATCTAAAAGCAATATGTTATGAGTTATGATTTAGAATGAAAACAATCTATGCCTTGATATGTTAATTACACAATATTTTTCCTGACTCCCAGGAGCATTAAATTCTAATTGCCAATAGTTTAAATTAATTTTAATATTAAAACAAAAGTCTGTTTCATTTATAAATTTAGTATGGTGTTTCATTTTATCTACTGGAAACTATACACGACACCAACACAAGTATTCATTGGGTTGTTCGGGTATTTAGATCATTAATCACAACGCACATAACTGATTTATTTTAATGTACTAAGCACTAAAAGCTCTAGTTTATATTAGGTGATCTTCAAATGCATTAATATAATAATGTTGCACATGGATAAAACTACGAATACGCCCATGTGGATAGCACATTTGTCTGGAATCGAACTCAAATCGATCTACCAGAAACTACCACGGTTCGGTGACTTTATCTGCTCAGCCACTGGAGAGTGCAAGCAATTTTTTTTAATAAAGGCCTGTAAATCGATGCCCGCTATCTAGAATGTCTTAGTTCTTAGAATTTTCAATTCAATTTGGCTGTAAGTGGGTTAGGTTCACTTGACATCGGTATGGTCTTGCATCTCATACATTTAACACAAGTATTAAGTAAATACTTCGAATAGTTTTGTGTGATCTCACAATCCAATATTTTTCTCTTGTTATATATTGCAACATGTGTGTACCAACATGATAGTCCTTTTATGTACCAATTCTATTAAAAGTTCATAAAAACATATTTATCAAGTAAAAGTTACAAGGTTAAAAACACTGGATCAACCTTTATGTTCCATAATATGAATCTTAACTCTAATATTATAATTTTTCTCAGTAAATGTATTAATTCAAGTAATAGCTTTACTGTGCGGAAACTCACATTTTTGCATGACTCGAAACAGTACCACTTGGGAGTTTTCTATCTCAGGAAGCCCGGATCCTTAGAAGCAGCAGAACTTTTCCATCAGTCGTTAATGAATCTTAAAATCTACCTCGCAGCTCGAAAAAGTCTTTCATAATTAGAAAATCTTCCCACGTGCCATGGAACAGAATTACCTAGAAAACTAATATTAATCAGGTGGTTTTTCCTTCTTTCTGCAACTATATGGATTTGGTGGATAAAAGTATTATTAACAGGATATAATTCAGGACTTTCCTTCAACGAATGTGGTCCGATTCACCATTCCGAATGTATGGCTTTGTTTGGGTAAATATCCACAGCATAATCTAACTACCGAATTCATATGACTAGGATTCATATCTCCAATACAAAAATGGAGCCAATCGCCTAATTAACAGAAATCAACAAATCACCCACATAAAAGGAGGTCTTAATTTACATGCTACATCAGCAAATTAAGGAGAAGTATGGTCTAACAAATGATTAACAGAAGCACTCAATGCAAATGAGCCCGATGTAACACCGAAAACAACTCTACAGTGTCCGCATAATTACTTCTTCCTCACAAGGAACGAAAAACTGATATATCTATATTTATTAATTCTATTAAATCAAATTCTTTAAACAAGCATTTATTTAAAGACGGCTTTCCTTTCTCACTAGCAAAACCATCGAAAATAGGCCTTCCTTTCGTGTTCTCGCTATTAGTTTTTAAGATTGGCTTGGGCGACAAAGAATTACCCCTTAATAGTTAATTTCTCGTTAAACACATTTTCTATAACATTTAAGTTTTCCCATTCTCGGAAAACTTCTTGATAGTCTTTTATGCAATGTTCTTTAATGTAAATTTCTTTAATGTTCTATAATCAACCTCATTCTTCTCCAGTGTCTAAGAGTTATCTGTATGTATTTGAAGAGCCAAATTATTGCCTATACCAAATTAGTATTTCGTCGGGCGGACCTCTTTTCATGCAGCGGAATTCAGACGTGGATTCTCACTGTCGTTATCTTTATGGGGCAGTGAACAATTGCAATAAATTATATGTTTCAGTTTCTGATCAATTGAAAGATTAAGAATAGCTAATTCCTTTGCAGGATTTCACTTCAGTCCCCCAGATTTTCAATGGCATTTAAGATAATGTTCTAAAAGCATCCATATCCCTTCCAACTAATTATCAAATTAACTGAGAAACTTTAATGGGCAACGAATTTTAAACAGATCAGTTTTAGACCGATCAGATTTTGCACGTGCAAATGAAAGTTTCATACACTTCCATGAAAATATACTACAGAATATTCCTTTCAGCGGGCTCAAGAATCGTGACAAAGGAAATAGGATCCGTGCTAACGTGTAGTGTTCTTTATACCCTCGCACTACCATCTAAATGGCACAGTTGAAAACGAGGCTCTTTACAGCGCACGAACTTTTCTTATTCACTTACTCTTCAGTTCCAGGGTTGCTAAGCAACTCGATGCATTTCACTATATTTGCGGCAGATAAAAATCGTGGATACTATCTGCCTTCTGCTTTTACAGTTGTTTCATGTAGCATCATTTTTCCTGTTTATTGTCCCATTTAAGTAACAATCTCTAATCTTGTCATAACCAACGTAAACCCTCTTATCCAGTGCTATTGCCTACAGTATAATTTATTATATTCAAATGCTTATATATATATATATATATATATATATACTAAGTATATATATATATATATATACTTAGTATTAGGAAGGAAAATATTCTGTTCATTTCAACAGTTGCTATTTTCTGACTCCATTACACAATCTTTTAAGTTTTTTGTTAACCATAAAAAATGCTATTTTTTCATCTAGAATAGCTCTCAATTCTCAGCAAAAGGGCTATGATTTTCTTGAGGATTATTTGAATGAAATAGTGTATTTGTAACGCACGATGTATTTTAAAAAGCCATACTAATTTTACTTCTGCTGTTTCATAATCAAATATATTTAACAAACGTATAAAACTGTAGATGTGCATCATGATTTAGAACCTGGCAGAAGAGCTCCATTCTCAAATTAAATTATAATTTCGCATTTTAAGCTTAGAAGTTTCTGTTACAGATGCATTTTTCAACACGTTATAAAACTTATTTTAGTTAGCTATCAATTTTTGAAAACCTGTCCTTCTAGAAAATTTTATCAAGCGCTAGTCTTAACCAAAAGCTGTAGTGGTCTAGAATTCTCCAGTCTTTCTTGGACCACCGCCCTCCTTCTTTTGCCATTGATTGAATTCACCGAGGAAATGTGGGCACACCTTGCACTTGCACCGTATCAAATAATTAATTAACAGTCATTATGAAATTCGGAAACAGGTACGGTGATTCAAGGCTTCTGGTATATTCCTAGTGATAATAATGAAGTTGACAAAATGTGCACAGATACTTCATACAGCCAGAGTAAGGGCTGGCATGTGTTAAAAGAGCATGCGACATCTAAATGCTGTGCACATTAATTTATAATAATATTTTTTAATTTTAAATATACTTTTTCTGAACATAAAAAAATGAAACTAAACTTATAAAATTTGGAGTAACATACTACATACTTACATAAATGTTCGACATAACATGAATGTAAGGTCGAACATGTATGTAAGTATGTAGACTTATGTAAGTATGTAGGCTGTATAATAAATGAATATTTAAATTATAAGATATTTTCTCCCTCCTTTCTCCGTGCCTTCGTGTGTAACTACAGGCACGCTCGACACGTATTCGGGAGGTCCCGAGTTCGAATCCCAGTGAGGACATTATACATTTTTCATGCTCCTGCATCGATATAACCTAATTACCCTACAAGTGGTGCCTAAACTAAAAGATAGCGGACGATAATTATTCATCACTAAGACTTGGAGTCTGGTCCCTCTAATCCCCAGTTGCCCTTGCAAAGAAGTAGTAAGATAATGTATTTTTTCCCTGTTTTGCCCATTTATGGTGTAACTAGAAGCACTTTCGATGCGTATTCGAGAATTCCGTAGTTTGAATCTCGGCAAAAGCACTGCACATTTTTCCCGTTTCTAACAATTCTACAAAATGTTTGTTTAAAAAGTAAGCAAACTTAACTTTCTCGGGTATTATTTGCCATGTTCCTCAGCGTTCTCTTACTGACATAAACTCAGACTCGAGTTTGGTTTAATCTGCTGCTTATTTTACAGGAATTTGGCCTGTTGTACCCATTTGGTTCTAATGGTCCATCTTGCATGTGTACATTCAGTTCATCTACTGCATCCATAAAGTTCTATTAGTTTATGCCTATTGGGTTTATGGGGATTTGGCTGACAAATCAGCATAGGTCTACTGGTTTTCTTAATGGGTATTCGTAAGCAATTTCCCACATATTTTTTATTTTATTTAATCTCCTGCTTCTTTTACAAAGATTTGGCCTGTGGTACCTATTCAGTTCTAATGGTTCATCTACTGCATCCGTATATTCAGTTCATCTGCTGCACCCGTAGAGCTCTATTAGTTTACGCCTATTGGTTTTTATGAAGATTTGGCTGACAAGTCAGCATAGGTCTACTGGTTTTCTTAATGGGTAATAGTAAACCAATTTCCCGTATGTTTTTATTTGGCCATTTTTAAAGCACGGATTTTTTATAAAGCAAATAGCTTTGACTCTTGGGAGTTTTCTGGTAATAAATTAATCCCCCCAGTTATATTTAATTCCCATTAAATATAACTTCGTTCTTACTTTTACTTCGTCAAACAAAATTAAGTAAAGAAATTACTTTTTATTTGTGTAGAATGCATACCCTATTTCCATTATATTGAGTTATATTATATTACAAGCTACTTCTCGTTGCAGAGTACATATTTGATGAATATTGCCGCACTTTCATATAAACTTGTGCTCTAAGCTGTATTTATATTTTTCTATTATTTAAATCAACAAAAAGATTTTTAAAATGTGAAGATTTGCAACAAATCCTTCATTTTACTGAACCTAGAAAGGGAAATAACTCATCCAGATAACTGTAGTTATAGACATGTTTAGTGTTAATATTTTTTCTGCCGTAATAACATTGTTTTTCCATACAGTTTTTACGGAATGAATCAAATCATACCGATTCTCTCAAATACATGTAACGAATTTTGTCACGTTATTCTGGAGTAATGAATTTCTTTTTCGTAGAGCGCTGTATTTCTTAGGAAAAAGTGTTTCTACTTTTCTTAAAAATAATAATAAAAAAATCCCCACACAAACCGAAGGGTCGAAGTTATATGAATCGTGCTCATGATGCCAGTAGCGCAGAAATAACAGTTTAATGGCCGAGTTGACACATAATATTGAAAGACATAATGCTGAAGATAATGCTAAGACATAATGCTAAACAGAGCAATTGTTTTATAGTTATTTGATATTTACAATATTTACAAACTGTTATTTAACAACAAATCTTTATGGGCTAAAAAGTATGAAAAACGGCAAATGCTTACGAATTAAGAACTAAAATAAACAACTTATTGTTGTTGCTAATGCTCACTTGTCTGACTTATAGTCAACCCAAGCCCACGAAATTCCTCGTGGCAAGGAGCACAAGTTTGCGCCTGTGGTTGGCAACAGCTTTGAGCACCTTACAGGTCACAGTGCGATTTAACTCACTTCTGTCCCCCAATTTTGATTCCAGTTTTCCAGGGGGGAAGGAGTCCGAGCGTTTCCCACCCCTCTTCCCTACCACCAACCTCTCGAGAGGGGTTTCGGTTCGCCGAATATTTAAAGTAACCCACATGCTGCACGGGCACTATAGCTTTACAAACATCCATGCCTTCGAACCCGGGCCCTTCGGCACCACAGTCAGCCACGCTCACTATACCGGTTGGGCGGCAGACAAATAATTATATTTTATTATTGAATTATTTATTTTAAACTCATCAGATATGTATAATAACTTGAATTATTAAGAGAAAATACGGTAAAAACTCAAAATACGAAAACAGAATTGAAGGCGGAGCTTAGTGATGTCATGAATAGCTGAGACTAAGCTTATGACGCCATAATATACTCTCGTATTTTATACTCTGCGTAATTCAGTATTTTCTACTGAAAATAACTATAATCACTTGTTTATTTTTGTAAATTAATATTAAATTCTTTATTTTAAATTTACTTTTCTAACAATTAAGCTTTGGTTTTACTGAAAATAAATAATATAAATTGCTTGTTTAAAATTAACAGAATATTTCAGTTCATCAGGATAAAATAATTCAATTCAAACATCTATTAAAATGGTAAACGTCCCAGTCCCGCATATTTGTATTTTTATTGTATTACTTCAATATCTTAAAGCTTTGGTATTAACACAAATAAGAATAAAAATTATTTTAAATTTAATTTTACATTGTAGAGGCCTTTAATTCTAACGTTCTCACAAATGATTTTATTGCTGCAAAAAAAGTCACAATCCCTTACGTAATATTAAGTATGCAATATTCATTATTTTATAATAATTTTAAGAACTGATTTTATTGTTACATACATGCGTATGGGTTCGTAATGGATTGAATTCACACAGACCTGACAATAGCTCCATAAAATTTATTTTTCCCAAAGAAACACAGTATATAACTCTGGAAATTTTCACAAAAGTACGCGTATAGCTCCTGTCAGTACAACTGAGCATAATCAGTAGTTACCACTTCAAACTTCTAAGAATATTAAACACAACGCAATGCAAAGCGCATCTAAAGAGCGAAGCTCGCACAGAGATCTCTCAATACTCCGAAATTAACTATGAAATAAAAACTGAGAACTGATGCTCTATCTGGTCTTATACAGTCTTCCCCCGCCGCGCAGGAATTTCCAGTACCTTCCATATCTGGAAATTACTACAAGGCAGATGCACTTGTAATTATATATAGGAACGCATACAGTTTGGCGACTTATAGCGATTTCTATCCAAATTTGGCAACAAAAGTTAGCCACCAAAATAATCACTAGCTTCGTTTTATTTCCCCAAATTAGCGAGGTAGCGGTTTAAATCCAGCATACGTTACACACAAAATTTCGGCAAAATTCGGGGGGAGATACGCTTCATGTAAAGTCTAAACGCTTCATTTTGGTGTTGGCGACAATTTTCAAAATCGTGCCAAAGCCGTATCGTATACTAGGATTTTACCGAGGTAGCTTAGCTCAATGTTAAATGTAATTGCCCTTATAATCTTATTTTTCCGGCGGAGCTTCACATTCTTGAGGCATGTCATGTTGCATTATACAAGAGATACTGCAATTTACGTATAATGCCTCTAAAATTATTTGCATATGTACAAATTCGTACCAATATTAATGGATATAAGAAAAATAATTTTTCACGGTAAATCAACATGATACACAGCTTTAACATCATTATTTCTCAGATTAGTAAATGACGATATACTCTTTTCTGCGCATCTTAGTATTCCATATCTAATTTTTCACAACAGAAATAAGATGCGAAGATAAAAAAACAAAAATTTGGAATAATAAGCAGTGTTTCAAGCAGAAAATATATCATCAAATGCAATTTCAGTAGCAAACACTGTGTATTAAAATAATACCTGTAAGTTCACCTAATTTTCGAACGTTAAAAAATAAAATCGAAAGTTCACCTAATTTTCTGATAATAAACTATTTACCTCTGATCCCTAGCCTCCACGAATGCTTTAACAATGAATCTTCTTCAACAAAGAAACATTACATATCTTAGCCGTTTTTATTTACAGCATATAATTCTTCAAAGCGAGTCGAGTGAATCTCGCATTCTGATACATGAATTTAAAGAATATTCTTCTTATAAAAACAATAAACAGTAATTAAATATTGTTGCCACTTACAAACTATATTAATATAATATCGTTTGCATTTGTGCAAAGCTAATAAATCCTTAATGAGCAGACGATAGCATCCTCCAACCTTCTGATGTGCATTATAATCAGAATATTGTACATTATCTGTTTACTTCATATTGAATACAAAAGCAATCTTAAGTAAGTCTATCTTTTATAAATCCATTTTGTTACGAACTTTTATCTGTCTACCTGATCTAGATTATTTTAGATTTCAGTATACTTCCATTTCCAACTGAGTCTTTATTATCAATGCAATTTACTCTCTCCGCTTTTAGGATGTCAAACTCTGTATAGAACAACAGCAAACAAAAAATTACGGACGCCTGTTAAATCACTCAAATGAACTACAAGTTCTCCAAAGGAATGAATACGATAATTTTAAAGATTAACAACTATTTATTCAGTTAAAATGCAACCTTAAAATAGCATTGCTATCATAAACAACATCAAAAAAAAAAAAAAAAAGCTTTGCGCTCCAAACATTACGTAAAAAGAAAAAATATTTTTCTTAATAACGATAATTGTTGCCGTTGGAGAACAGGAAAAGCAATAACAAAAACATAAGTTGAAAATCATAGGTGACGTTGTAGTAAGTTTAAATAATGATACTGATTATTGTATAAGCTTGAACATACTCCCAGCCTGTAAAGTGCAATGTAGAAGTTGAACTTTGCACTTCAAATTTAGAACAAGCATAATTTTCAAATTTGTGAATATAAAACTTATGTCCTATACAATCGCAAGAGTTGAAAAAATAAATAAATAAAAAATAAAAACAAAAATAAATAAATAAAAAATAAAAACAAAACTAAATAAATAAAAAATAAAAACAAAAATAAATAAATAAAAAATAAAAACAAAGTTCATAAATCTATTCGATGAGGAATTTTTATGGTTCTTCCTGATCTACTTTTGGAAGGGTGTCTCTCTTCAACGGTATCAGTGTTCTCAGTGGAAAGGTAGGGAATAGTTTTGACAGGTATGTCATTTTTAATAGAAGCCTTCAAGACATCAACATCAGTTTTTGCTGACACATCTAATGGACAGAGTCTTTGGAAAGGACGTATCCTGTCACCCTTATAGGTTCTTATTCTGTCAATTCTCAGAACACAGCAAGCCGTAGCTGTTCCAGAATTAGTTATCAGTGTTGAGCAATCATCTTCATAATGGCAAGACTGCAAAGATGTAATAGTTCGATCTATTTTAAGTGGCACTATTTCACAATTCTCGGTTTACATATAAGAAATCTACAGGTGGTGGCTCATCATCTACAGCATTCACACACTGAAAGCAATCTGCTTGTTGCTTCTTGATATACCCCTACGCATCAGCTTTGTGCTTGTATTTGGCTGTTATTTTCGCAGCAGCAAATTTAAATTCAGTGACAAATAAGTATCACCATTTTTATCAAGGGCAACAATCCGCTGGTAGCTGATTTGCCTTGTTCACGATTTGGACATCTGCTCCTCTTGACAAGAAAATGTTACACAGGGAAAACTATCTTGTCTAGCAGCAATGTGGAGAGAAGTATCACCAAGCTCATAGATAGCATTGATGTCACAACTATAATTCAGATATTAGTAGTATATATCAACACTTCCAGAAAATGCAGACCAATGAAGTTCTGTATTACTTTCATTACCCTTTGTATTAGGATTGCACCTCTTTCGAGCTGATATTTCACAACATATTTGGCTGATGTTTGGCGATTTTCTGGTACGCCCTAGCCAAATCAAGAGTTGAAGAATGTTTCACGAAAAAAAGAAAAAAGTCTGCAATTCTGAATATGCGATACGGGCAGTCAGGAGTAGTCACAGTATTCAAGCGGAGATAGTCACCATAAGCCTTACGGACCATATAAAGAGGGCTGATCTAAGCGCTTTTGGATGGCCGAATGATTTCTGGTGACATAAGGTACCCAAACTCTTGTTGTGCCGCCTGGAGTAAATCTGGAGACAACGACGACTTTGTTTTAGGATAGCATACACTGACGAGCCAAAATACATAACATGTATTATGACCATCCCCACATTTTGCAATGAATTCGTTTGGATGACATAAAGGGAAAGTGATTACTGAGAATGGTATTTAACTGCAGCTGGAGAACGTAAGGCATCATCCTTGCGCTTACTTTTGCGAGTGATGGGAAATGCACGGCTGGTAGGTTGTTCACAAATTTATTATTTATGTAAAGCAGCTAAATGAAGGTGAAAACAAGAGTAGACGGTACAGTAATGGACGTCCATGTGTCATCAAAGAAAAAGAACGTCAGAGAGTATCCCGCTTGATACATCAAAATCGCCAGACAGTGGCTCAGCTGACAGACAAATACAATATAGTGGGTCCAAGGGCAAGTGTTTTGAAACGCACAGTTCAATAGACACTGATGGATATGGGACTGCACAGAAGACGTCCCAATCGTGTGCCTCTGTTGACCAAGCGTACATTGTTCACTACGCCTACCAGTGGGCCCAAAAACATCCAAGACTAGACTATGGAGAATTGGAAGACAGTTGCCTGATCGGATGAATCACGATCTTTCATTCATCACACCGATAGTGGTGTCAGGGTACGCCATGTTCCAGGTGAACAGTTTCTCCCTTCCTTACAGCAGGTCATACACAGGCTGGTGGCGGCATTTTACTTTGGAGGACATTCTCATGGGCGGCTCTGACACCCTTAGTTGCGGTAGAAAAGACCATGAAAGCCGCAAACTATCTGAACATAAATGCGGATGAGTTCCAGCCTTATATGGCGTCTGTCTTCCCAATTGGAAATGGAATCTTCCAGCAGGACAACGTCCCATGTCATACGGCTCAAATTGTGTTGGAGTGGTTCGAGGAGCATAAGGATGAATTCCAGTTAATGTCCTGGTCACCTAATTCGCTGGATCTTAACCCAATAGAGCAAGAGGCAGCTCAAATGTCAGAATATTTCAACTTTGCGTGACCGCTGCTTAGATATTTGGTACAACTTGTCTCCAGTCATCTACCAAGAACTTGTGGTAGCCATGCCAAGGCGAATTGTAGCTAATTTGCAAGTCAAAGGTCGCGCAACGCATTATTGAGTAGCTGGTCATGTTTTGGCTCTTTCGTGTATTTTCTAGTAGAGGAAGTTTCAAAATGATATCTTACGTACGAAATTATTACATTATTAAAGAATTAAATTACATTATTAAAGAATTTACATTTATAATTTACATTATTAAAGAATTACGTACATCAGATTCCACAGCAGCAACAACATTGTTAAATCCGAAATTATACTGGAAAAGGGAAAATTGCGATTCTAATCTAACAAACCATAATGCAGGGCTTGTTCTCCAAACAGACACTAATTTTACTGAAACATGCAATACCTGCATAGCTGCTGTATTTTCGATTGGAAAATCATCGGTAGGCTTTTCATTACACGACATGTCTACTAAATTCAGAAAAGCTGTATGATTCTAATTGCAAACACAAGAAAAATATCAATATCAAAGCATGGTATAAAAGGACAGAAAACCTATCACGCATCTATAACCATTGGGAATATACATGAGAATTAAAAACGCATGAATATTAACAAAATGTAAAATATTCCTCGTAAAAATACACTGCACACATTATCAATAAGGAAAAACTGACTCCAGTGAATGCCAAGAATGTGGGATAAAAAGTCGGAACAGCTAAAGTATAGCCCACCTTCAAAATTTTGCAAAATTTTTTGGCACCAGAGCCGTGTTTTGAAAATGGTTACTATAAAGATTTCTCATGAAACTGTGTGTTTCAAAAATGACGACCATCTTGTTTTCACCAGAAATCATGTATAATAAATTTACGATTATACATGATTTTAAAATAGAAACAAATATTAAGGAATGATTAATGAAAATGATTAAGGTTAAAAGAATGTAATTTTAAAAACAATACCAAAAGCCTTTAGATATTTCGCCCATAACAAATAATTATGTACTTAAGAAATAATTAACTGTAAATTAAGCTTACTACAGGTGAACCAAGATCTTAGCCTAAATGATTTCTCAGCCCCACATGTTTTGCATCTCCAAATTCTACCACTGGATGACTTTTTCTGACTAACCAATCCGCATGGTGCCTTACATTTTTTACAACAAACTCTATCCTTCAGTAATCCACAATCCATCAAAAATCTTCTAAAAAGTTCATACTCTCTTGTCAATTCTTACATAAAATATCTGTTTGGAATGCCCGGCTTTCCGAAACTTTTACGCTTGTTTGAAAATTCCCACCTTAAATTTTTCGTTAAGATCTGATACTTAATTGCATCATCACTAATAGCAGGTTTACAGCAAGTCATAACTAAACGCAAAAATCTCACCTCCAAAGTAGCCAAAAATCTTACCTCAAAAACAATATTCTTCACGATTTCTGAGTGTTAAATAATTGCCAATAACAGTGTTACAAACTTTGTATTTTGGTATTTAATTTTAAAACAGAATTATAATTTAAATTGTTGTATTTCCCCATGCAATGCAGAGCGAAACAAATTTTAAGAGAAAGCTATGCCAGAAAAGTAAGAATACAGGGCCACTTTGAGTAAATGAATATCTCGGTAATTTGCATTGAAATTGAAGAAATGTAATTGACCACTATTAGCTGTAACCATAATTCCAGAAATTTACAGTTGTTTACATTGTGTTCGTCGAATGGTATGGGTTGCCACATCCTATCATTTTTCACTATGCTTGGTGATATTTTTTGGTGAAAAATCTGGATGGGCTATACTAAAGGATAGTCAAACTTACATTCCAAAATCAATCATTCGAAAAAATAATTCAATCCTACTTGCATTCAAAAAAATCGATAATTTAAAAGGGTAATCCAGTTTCAGCACCGACACATAAATTTATGAAAATCTTCAGCAAAATATCCTCCAGCAGCACGTCAAACTGCAACATATTTCATACATAATCTTATATCAATACATCTACCTTTGCAAGAATTTCTGAAATCTCTTCTCATATTCCTTGCTTAAAGCAGTTAAATAATTTGAAATCATTATACAGTCTTCTGGAGCTATCCGAGTACCATCTTGTTTAGCTTTTGTTATGGTTCGAACACTGTGCAGTATTAGTTTTTGCATTTGCTCATAATAAATATTTAGTTTCTATTCAAACACAAATACTTTGTTTTGTGTCTGCAAAATACTTTTTTTTTCCACCCTGTAAACCAGCTCAGATAGTTTAGTTTTTTGTAATGTCACAGAGAAAGACTAAAAGACATCCCCATCCATCACTTTTAAATTCACAGCACAGTTCATTATTTTCTACGAATAATAAAGTAAAATTGGTCAAAAACTTTTCCTATACTTAATCATCACAGCAAAGTATGCAAAATAGGTTGCAAGAATTACTATTAATATTTTCCAACAAGTTTTTAAATTTTCTATGGTGCAGTTCTTATGAAATGAATTAAATTCAAAATATTTATTACAGTTTTCATCACTGCATCTAGTTCAAATAGGGACATGTACAGTAAAGTTTTCTTGATAACTGATTCAAAGAAATGATAACAGACCTGTATTTGGTTTAAATAAGTAAATGGTGAAAAAGTAAAGTGCTAGGTTTCAGAGGAAGAGAAAGATAATGACTTTAACACCATAATACAGTAACAATAAACAAAAAAATGATTTTGAATTAGTGTCCTTGAATAGTACTGTAAACTCAGATTATTAACTCTGTTCTTGTGAATTTGTTTTCAGTGCTTTTTTTAACTCTAATTTTATATATATACATATATAATTCACTATAAATTATAAAAAGAAAACTCTCCATATTACATATATTCCCATAGATTTTAGTTTCTTCCTTTCAGTATAAAGATCATCTGTAAGTAAAAAGCATTTTTCTCCCCCAAAAATTTGCTAACTGATTGAAAATGCTATTTTAAGAGTATGATGCATATTAGTATAATGCACTGATATGCACAATATTCTATGGCAAAAATTTGTAAGCACTTTTTACCTCCTTCTGTATGTAAATGTATTTTGTTAATTGGTCTGAGGTTGTAACAAGGTTAGAATGACTGAATGTTATCATCCCATGTTATTTTTAAAGAAATAATACAGCAAATATAAAGAATGGAGAGAAACACAAGTTAAAGTATTGGATCCCTATGCAGAAGGGTAACCACACAGAGTGAGATAGAGGCAGACAAACATAGGGAAAACAAGTCTGTGAAGAAAGC
This sequence comes from Stegodyphus mimosarum, assembly GCA_000611955.2. Classification (NCBI taxonomy): domain Eukaryota; kingdom Metazoa; phylum Arthropoda; class Arachnida; order Araneae; family Eresidae; genus Stegodyphus; species Stegodyphus mimosarum. The sequence continues at coordinate 455,792 of KK112662.1, forward strand.
AGACAAAGGGATAGTGAAACAACAGAATCAATGCAACAGCACTCTTATTTAAAACACATAATCAGAAAGTCAAAAGGTTGTGAAAGCCATCTTATTAAGAAAACTGAATATATAATTGAAATGAGAAAAAGCTACAAAGGTTGGGGAAAAACTTTCCCTCCCCAAAAAAAGGGGCTCTAACAGATATCTGATAAATGGACAATAAACATTTTTTCCTATCAATATATAATTAAGTTAAATTTTTAATAATAATTTATTAATCTATAAATAAGTCTTTAAATACATAACAGAATTAATGGTGTTCATTTACTTGAAGATTCGAATGAATCTCTGGTGTAAATAAGTTTCTTCCTATGAAATTAGAAGTACAAGAAAAAGGTAAAATCATAACATGCTGAAATGCCTGTCTGTCCTTACTGCATTTCAAATGAATAAGTGGTATAACTGAAGTAAGACCGGCAAAACTATCAAAAATTATGTGTTAGGAATCCAAGAAATACCATTCTGAAATGCATAACGCCTAAAATAAATGTGAAATATGTTTAAAACACAGACAATGACACATTTCTATTTACCTGTACTTAAAATATATTTTATTATTAAAATGCTGAAGGAAATGATTACACTAATGTATGAATTGACACAAAATAAAACAAAAATAAACAGAACAGTTTTCAAGAAAATGACCACAAATCTATTGCTGAAAGGAACACCCACTGATGAAGTAATACATAAAGATGATAAAGGATGTGAAAAGGTGAAATGATTCCTTATGACTTGAATTTTTTTCTTATAAAAATGTTCGTAACAGATTCCACTTCTCAAAAATTCATCAGGGTTGGTTAGCAGAAGCAGCCATGTTCATTGTTTCACTACTGCTACTATTACTTGAATCACTTGCATCAGGTCCAGTCACTACAATGTAAAATATAATACAATATATCTAATGCTTGATTATTTTAAAACAACTCAATACAGTAAATATAAAAAAAAATGTTATAACTAATTAAATTCAGATGGAAAATTTTTCTCTCATAGAAGAAACCTCATTTGTATTTTTAAATTGCACGAGTATTTTTTCATGATAGAAAATACCATATTTAACATTGTTTGTGTTAAATATGATTTATAAATTCCTAACCTAAAAGTTTTATGCACAGTGTAAGATCTTCCAAATCTCTATTGTTAAAACAGAAATGCAAGCAAAAGAACATTCAAGCAAATCAGTACATTCCTTTTGCAAAAATTTGAACTGGCAAACGCAAAACCCTTTTTTTCTCTCCCCCCCCAACTTTTCCTTTTCAGGATAATGTGCATGAGCAAAACCAGATTTACTACTCTATACAGCAACATTTTTAAAAATATTCAGGTTGAATAACTCTAGTTTTTTAATGTGGTAATTTAAGCCTTTGCATTCGATTGTCACCCATAATATGACATTCAAAATACGGACTTTAAATCTTCTGTCACTACTATGGTGACATGCTTGTTTTGTTTGCTTGAGTACTTTGGTATAAACTGATGCATGTGTTTATCACTACAACTTCTTCATCTTCAGAATCAAATTCAATAATTTGAATCTTTTCCTCATGCCCACTAGATAGTAGGTCCCACTGGCCACACTTCTGTTTATATATTCCAACCAGGAATAACTGGTCCCTGGTTGGGCCACTGCCAACCAGAGAAAGCTTCCAAGAAAGAAAACATTCAAATTATTATTCAAATTATTTATTCAAAATATTGAATATGATTCTGAAGATTAAGAAGTTTCAGCAATAAAACACACGTATCAGTTCACACAAAAGAGCTCAAATAAGCAAAACAAGCATATTGCTGCTGCAGTTACAGTGGTGTCCTCTCTCTCTCTATATATATACTTGTAACTAATATTTTGCTAGAGTTGTAAGTATACTAATAAGTCACTAGGCTGGAGTGCAAAGAGTTAAAGTATAATGTCTAGTTTCTTAATTTGCACAATTTTTTCATAAGCAGGGTAGAATATGCTTGGAGAAGCAAAGTCATTTAATACACCCCTACATTAAGACGATATACAAAGTTTTACTAAAGAAAAATCACTCGTCACAAGAAAATGTATCTTATCCAAAGTAAAGCCCATACAATAAGTTGTTCAGAGAGTAATTTTTATGCAAGGAAGCACTTTTCTTATAATATATAAATATTTTTTTTGAATTATATACTGACCATTTGGATCCAGTACTTTTGCCGTCTTGCTACTACCAGAAGTAGAATGATTCCACACTGATACAGGATCTGATTTTTGATCACAAAAAAACTTATCTAAGTGATTTTTGAGATCTGCATTTGAAGAAAATTTTTTACTATTTAAAAAATTGCATAAAGAATGGGACAAGTTATAATCTGAGGATGCTAGGCTGGTGAATAAGGAGCATGTTGTAGGACATCTCATCCAAGCTATAACAGTAATCAATAGGACACACCCCTTTCTCTGGGAATGGGGAATTCCACAAATCAAACAAAATGTTTTAAAAATAAGCCTTAAAACGCATAATGATAATATATTTCAGAATGAAGAAGGCTAGTTAAAATTACAACTAATCCCTTTATTGGGTTTTTTTTTTTTTTTTTTTTTTTTTTTAAAAATAGATGCTTTGTGTACTGGAATGAATGGTCCTACACTGCTAAAGTTAAGTGTAAGCTGGATTCCTAGTAAGCTGGATTTGTTTGACTCAGTAAAATGACTGCAATGCTCTAAATCAGAAAATTAAGAATTAAGAAGTTATTAAATCTAACACTGAAAAGAAGTGAAAATTACGAAGTTATTAAATCCAACTCTGAAAAGAGGTGAAATGAAGGAAAATAATTTATTACAATATTCTACAGCATCATTTGATTATTATTAATCAAGGATTCTAATTGTATTTATATGCAATAATTACTATAATAATTATACATCATTGGATATAAACTCATTATAAAATGTACTACTTTGATAAAAGCAACGATTACAGACAAACTTTTGTTCTGTTTGATGATAACTGCATCATTTGTAAAAAAAATTGTTTAAAATTGCTCATATGTAGTGAGGTTTTAAGTCATGCATCCATTTCAGAGACTCATATTTGGAACAGCAAAGTCAAACTTAAGACAAAGCTCCTCAGGTCACTCAAATATCCCAAAATCTTGACATGCTAAGTCAAAACTTTGGTGTTATGATGATCTTTTTATTGAGAGGGAGAACTGAAGGATAGAAAATTCTGGTCGTATTATCTGACAACATCTCTGGTATCAATGGACAAGTAATAGGCTATCAGGAACTTTGACAATTAATATAGCACACTACAAGTGCTAAATTTCATTATCCAATAGCTCAAAATATTTTTTAATCTGGCAAACTTAAATGCTCAAAGAGGTTACTCGAGGTTCTCTTGGATCAGCCTTTAACATTCCAGCATGGAAGCTAAGAGCAAAAACATACATCAGGCATGTTAAAATCATTATCGCAAGTGTTCAGTCATCAGAACAGAAGTGAGAGCCACAAAGGAAAAAAAGCAATTTTCATACTTACACAGTAAATACATAAAATCTTCCCAAATACTGTAGTTTTTTAAAAGAAATAGAAGGGACATAAAGATACCAGGTAGCAGATGGATATCTAGCTTTTCTTTCCTAAAACCTGGCATCTTTTTCTTGCAACCAGGTTTCAAATGTCTTGAGACGGGCCATACCAATGATTTTTTGGAATATTATTATTCAATTTTTATTTTCTCAAACTGAAATGAGAGTTGCAGAAAAATAAGTCAAGGGTTCCATGTAGCCTGCTGGCAAATGAATTTGACATGCCTGTTATAGATTAATATCTCAATGCAGAGAGGAAATTTTAAACATGCCTGTTATAGATTAATATCTCAATGCAGAGAGGAAATTTTAAACAAGCATGGCATTTGTTACAGAAATAGAATTCAATCACAGAAATATCAGCAAATATGACAAACGTTCATCTATAACTATACTTGCATCTAAGCAATGCATCCAGTGATTCATTTCTGTCTAACAACACAAAACTGCAGTTCAAGTCACATGACCCTAGTACATTAGATATGTTGATGTCAATGTACATAGTAAATTGAGCATTTTCTTGCTTTATTGTTTAGTCAGATTTGAAAGCTTCCCTAATTTTTCGTTAGTGATAGTTGCAATCTCTCTTATTTAAACAGTGCATGCCCTTTTAGTACGAAGAGATTTAACATGAACAATATGGGTCATTTATCCTAAAATGAGAAAAAGCACATACAGAATTTCCTCTAGACTGCATATACAGAGGCTGTTCACACGTTTTTTAGATGATTTTGGTAAGCGGTAATTAAAGATCGTTTGCTGCAAAAGAAGTAATTGCAATTGTACTATGTTTTTAAAAGTCAAAATTATCGTCTGTGGCTTAAAAGTTTTGTTTTTATTCAAAATGGCAGATTTAACAAAGCAGTGGTTCGAATACTACATTTATGCTCTTTCCGAAGAGAAATATGCATACTCCGTTATCCAAAAACGATGTGAGAGTCATGGTTTTGTGATATCTAAAGCGTCAACAGGTAATATCATCAACAAGAAAGGAAAAAAACGTCAAATTGGAGCCTCGAGTGGGACAAAAATTCCAAACAAGTATCCAAGGAAAAAACGTACATCTTCGACTATTGCAAAGGTACGTTGTTTAATGTTAAAAGAAAATCCCCCTAGTCAAAGGACAGTTGCAAAATCATTAAAATTCTCGGTGTCCACTGTAAACAAAATGATAAATGTTGATTTAAATCTTAAGAAAGCGAAAAAATGCAATGTGCATCGTCTTTTTCCAAAGCATATCGCTCAACGCAGGACATGCTGCAGAATTCTATATGACAAACACTTATCCAAAGAAAAATGGAAAACAATTGTCACAATAGATGAAGAATGGGTGTATTTAAATGATTGTAACAAAAAAAGAGCCATTTATTATCATAAAATGGGAGAAAAAATTTTAAGTACATGGTTCAAAGAATCGAAAGAAAGTTTTTCTAAGGGATTCATGATTGTTGCTAGTTTTTCTTATAATGGCAAGTTAAAAATAAAGAGAGTGCAAAAAAATGTCAAGATTAACTCTAAATACTATCAGAAACATATTTTACCGTCAATTTTTTTGAATGAAATACCATCGCTTTACCCACAGTGCCATCAATCTGTGAGACTCCATCAGGACAAAGCTAGCACTCACACATCAAAATCCACTGTAAATTTCCTAACTATACCCTTCACTGATATCGCTACTAAATCTCCCGATGTGTCACCTATGGATTTTTGTGCTTTCGGACTTTTAAAAACTGCATTACCCAAACATTGCCCCAAAACCCTAACAGGACTCTGGGAAGCTGTTCGGGAGGAATGGGATAGAATACCTCTTCTGACACTTCAAAAGGCATTATTATCCTGGAAATTGCAGTGTCGAAAGATAGTTTAGAATAAGGGATGTCAAATAGAACATTTAAAACACAAGAATTTTATGCAATTTAGGTTTGTGAATACAATATACATCGGCTAAAACATGTGCGAACAGCCTCTGTATACCTTAGAGAAAACAAAATCCAGATTTATGGTGTAAAACATCTTTGCAAACACAAAGACATATTTAAGGATATTATATGTTGCTAAAATATAAATATTTCTTATTTTATAAAAACGGTCCACAAAGAAATAGGACATCACGAAAAACATAAATGTATCTGTGTATCAGATATAAAAAACACTCATTAAAATTAGAAACTATAAATATACCAAAATCTGTAAATTAGATTGTAAAGTTCTGACAGCAATTTGGAGAGACAAATAAAACATAAGTTTAAAAAACTTATGCTGAAAAATCAAGCAGTATCTGAACAAACTTTTGAACAGTGAATACCAACCTTCATCTAAGGAAATCAAATTTGTATGAAAGTAGTAAGAAATATTTACTACAAATACAAAAGAGAATTGAAAAATGGGAGGAAATGTGTGGATGAGGAATTCTATCAAAGCAAAAAAAGTAGATAAAAAGAAGAAATATACTTTAAAGTAAAAGGTTAGTTGGTGAAATAATATAGAAAAGCAACTGAAGGCTATCTACTTTAGCATGGATGTTTTTTGGCAGTCCTTATTACAGAAATTGGCTTCTATCCACACCATAGTTTTGAAAAAGTATAAAAATCTCATAAGGAATAAATAAATAAACATACCTATTTAATACTTCCCAGTGCAATCTGTCAACTTTGAGTAATTTATGGCTCTTGATGGATGTAATATTCTGATGCAAAAACTTAATACTTTTCTAATTATTATTATTATTTAATTAAATAAAACCCAATGAGCCCATGCTGATATACCCTGAATGACAGAAATGAAATATGATGTACAGATAGCATAGTTGTTTGAAACTAAATGTGTAAATGAAACAGAGGTAAAAAAATGGCAACAACCAACAATAAAATATTGGCAATAAATTAATTGAATTTAGTAAGATGATTTTTAAGATGGTGAAATTTTTTACATAAAGATTTCTTTTATGAATAATTAAATTGTGAATATTAAAATTATTAGCAATCAAACTGGTACTGTTTATCAAATGTCTGTGAACATAACATCAATGAAATTCCCTTCTAATAATTTAGTAAAACCAAAATAAAGAAAGTGAACTGTAAGAATTCCATCCCCTTTTTATTTCTTTGCATGGGGCAAATGATTAAATTTTTACATTTAAAAAAACAAATGTAATTTGTATTCATTACAACAAGGCATCACACATTTCAGTGACACAATGATTACAAATGAATCATAATAATTTTACATAACAGTTACATTTCAATTACAATATCTTCTGAATTCTTATTCACATTTCTCGCAGCTATCCATTACTTTTCCTAGTTTACTGTTCCTGAATATGTCTAACTGCATCAAAAACGACTAGTCCAATATTTTTTTCATCACACAACTGTGTTGATACATTCCACACTCTTTACTTCTTTTGTACATTATGGTTTTGAAATCCTGTCTACAAAAGTCATAAATTATTACATCAAAATATTATACCCACCCATAAGAAAAAATTCAAGTCTTGGAAGAAAACTTAAATAGTAAAGCATATATAATACTACAAGATATGTTGACGCCCTATTTGTGCATATCACAGGTTAACCAAATAATACTTTTTCTAGTTATTTATTTTAATTTGCTTTTCAGGCTTTCTACTTTTAGATAATCCACACTTCTCTTTTCCCCTTACTTACAGTTTCCATTATTTCAGTTTTCCTATTTATTTTTATTATAACTATTTTCTTATGGATTTTGTTTATGACCTAATAAATAGTCCAGCATAATTCTTTATGTTTAATTGCATTTAAATTTTTTGCATATGCAGTTCATTTTCAGTAAATACCAGTTTTATAATGAACAAGATTATCACAAAGTAATTTCCAATAAGGAAATGATTACTGTATTTTATAAACACAGATCACATACTCAAAAACTATTTAATAATATACTGCCTAATTTACTTTGAAACTTAAAAATGGGTTTTATTTTAATATTTCCATAATTGATCACATTTAATTTATGATAATTTATGATCACATTTTTAAAAAATGTATTACTGGCAGTTAATTCCACTACAAATATTCCTTATATCAAAACAGTGTTTAAAACTTACTTGCAAGAGTTAGTGAATTCTAGTTTCATAATTTAGATTTATGTTACAGAATCTGGGAGCATATGCAGAGTAATATAAAAATCTACAGCAGACTTCCCAGTGTGCAGATGAAAATACTTCATTTCTAAGATAAGCATTTTTTGCCATTAACAAAACTGCAGATGTTTGATAGCATTGCACGACACAAAGCACATTAGTGATTGTATCTATAGTGACAGGTTCTTCAATATACAAAGCCTAGATGCAAAAGAAGCATGCCAATTTGAACATAGCAGAGATGCATAACTAGTCTAAAAATTTTAGAACTAATTCATTTTCATCAAATCTATAAACATGCAAACTCAGTTTTGTTAAATTATGCAAAGAGTGACTAATGGACTGATTTTTACGTTTAAACTGATAAAAATTTACTCGGTGTATAAATGAATTAATGGTACCTGTTAATGAACTGTGTGGTTACAAATTTCATGCAGGTACCTAACAAATTCAGATTTATAATGATTCATTAGCATCTTGTAAAACACTCATTGCAAGTACAGAATAAACAATCAAAACATTAGCTTAAGAAAACATTCCATTACAAGCACCTACATAAAACATACAGCACTTATGTACTGATTTTTCAGTGCCATTATAGTCAAATCCTTTTTAAAATAAAGTGTAACAAAACCCAGTTATCCTGTGCCCTTTATACAGATCAAATATTACAGTATTAATTTCCATAAATAAAAATTTGAAATACATGTGCTATTAGTCAGAAATGACATTAGGATAGGAATCACAGAAGATAACCTTGGTGGTTTATTATTGATAGTAATTATTATTTGCCACCTTTATTTCATTTATGTTCATTGTTTTTTCTTAAAATGAACTATTAATAATTTAAATAGTTAATTTTTATAAAATATTAGCATAAGTTTATATTAAAGATCTATGGCCAATTTAATTTGCTTACTGGTATCACCATGAAAATGGTCACCCTATTCAAAATGCAAATCTTGAGCATCAGCTGTGATAAAAGGTTTTCTGATTATATTTACATAATTTTAAAAATATTATGTTTTTTAAACATCAATTTGCTTAAAATTTTCAAAATTCTTGATTCCCTAGTTATGTTATCTACAGGAGAATAATCCCAATCAATTTATTCAGAGGCACATAATTTAGTCCAAGTATATTCTTCGTATACTTCTGGAGAAGGAATCTTTATGCAATCTTAATCTCAGAAATGAAATATTTTCAGCTCTATTTTGATAAATTGATATATATTTATAATAAATTAATCAGATTATCACGCAGATGTATACCCAAGACCACATATTTTGAACATTTGTTAAATATCCCAGCACACATCATATATCCAACTTCTGAAAAGTATAGAATATGTATGGATGTAAGGATAGTCCTTCCATACAGCAATGTTACATACATGCAGTAGAATACTAAGGAAAATAAATCTACCTTACAAGTTGATTCAATAAATCTGTCATCATATAAAAAATTTACTTTTTTTCCCGTTAGATTTTTTGCTGCCATTACGCGGTATTTTTTTTTCTGCAAAGACAAATCAATTACATTCAGTCACAAAACTGATATAAACATTTCAAAATAAATAACTAAATTTACCTTGGCTCTCAGCACAGAACCATTTTCAAGGTTCACCTATAAATAATTTGAGGAAAAAAGTAACAAAAATTCATACTTACTCAGGAAAATAAAAAATGAAGAAAGACAATTTTGGGTTTTAACATGCAAACATTTTATAGTAAAAACTACAGAAGTGCAATCTTTCACAGCATATACATAAAAGCAAGGTAAGAAAAGAAGGGGGAAAAAAAAAAGCACGCAAGCAAGCAACCAAACATTTTACTTTATAAGTGATGTTTAAAAGAGGTCATAAAAGAAGTGCAATACAAATTACAAAGAAAGTATTATGCTAACAGTTTAGCAGGTCATACAGCAGCACAGATATATTGATAAAAAAATTTTAGTGCCAAAAAATTTTTATTTTAATTGTAATTTAATCAATGCTGAACAGCCCATTTTGATTATGGAAAATTTTTTATCTACACAAAACTTTCAAAAACATTCAACTAGATTTTTTTTCCTACATTCTAATTTCCTATTGCTAACTAAAATATTTTAAAAATTAATGTTATATTACAAATGCTTTATACAGGAAATCATGATCCTAACTTTCAATGAATTAATGTCACATGCAAATTTTAAAAAAAGAAGAAAAAATTATACTGAATATTTTTAAAAATTATAAATATATCATACTTTTTATAAATACAATGGTCTTAATTTTCAAGTTACTAGTCAGTTTACTTTTCATACACTGTTTAAATGATATTTTATGGATAAAGCCTAAACAACAATGAAAAAATCTTCAGAGATGCCCAAAAGAACAAAGAAGGGGGAGCTTTAAATTTCGATTATTGTCATGAACATAAGAAGCAGTTACGAAACTAAATTTCCAATCGATACCCAATCCTATGCAAAACCCTCACTATATGTATAAAACAATTTTAGAACAGCATAATCCATTAGCAGTTCACAAAGGATGCAAATCAAAACAGTATTTTCTGATTATCCACACACACTGAAAAGTCATTAACTTGCTGCAAACTTTGGAGAGCATTCACAAACTCATTGCCGACTTTGGAGAAAAACTTTTATTACAGTATCTTTATATCTGTTTCAACCAGTATTGCTTATTCCCCCCCCATGAAAGATATGGAAAATTTCTTAGTTTTTTGCATTCTTATTCAGCCCTATGTACACAGGGAATTATTTTCATAAAAAAAAAAATCAGAGAATCACATATGCCTGGTTCTGGCACCAAAATCCTAAAACTAGAAGGAAAACAGACACATGATGCCTTTCAGAAGCAAGCAAGATTACACAAGTGCTATGTGTGCAAAAGACAAGCCCCATTATTCTCTATGTGAGCAGAAAACAAAGAAAATCTGGAATTCATCAAAGCTAATAAAAACTGCAGTTTACAGTCCAGAGTTATGCTAAAATGTTGAAATTTACATAAGAGACATCATAATCTGCAATCACAATGGTGAAAATGCCTAAAGAAGTAAAAAGCAGACTAAGTAAATTCTATGTGCACAACTGGGTTGTCACAGTCATAGAAAGCAATTACCTAAAAATGAGTCTTATCAGCTTCAGACTTAACTATGAGTGGGAAAACCTAAAGTATACTTTATCTAGCTTATACATATAAAAGTCAAGAATCATTCAGTAGGAGCAGCACTTTGGATACATTTAATACTGATTCAATGAATTTTAATTAATTTTCAATTAGGATTTTTAAAAAGATAAGCATATTTATGGTACATACTATTAGATTAGTCCCTTGCCACATAAATATTTTTTGGTGCCATAATGTACTGCCTCATCAGTACTTCCAGATAGCAAAAAAGTAGCAATAAAAAGTAATTCAACAAAAAAAAAAAAAAGGGGCTTTTTTTAACGTTTTGTGTGTTACCTTTATTTATTAATATCATGTTCTTCGCACTTAAACCATAAAATTCAATTCAACAGCAATGTCACAAAATAATTCGCAAAGAGCATATCTTTAAGAATTTCCAAGACACATTCTCATGTGCTGGAGATAAAAATGTTTTTTCGTACAGTGTTGCTATTGCTCACTTTGAAATCATTGAGTTTGTTAATAAAAAAATCATTAAAACTTTACAAAATATGAAATAGATAATAAAAACAAATTCCAAATTTGGTCTTCCATATGCCCATATTGGAGTGAAGGACTACATTATTCAAAATTTGATATCTCTAAGTACCATTGTTTTTTCACAGTGCGAGAAACATACATTCATGCAAATTTTCCATTACTTAATAAAGTAAGGCTCTAATATTTGGTGGCAACAATCTGAAAAGTGAAACGGCGTTTATAGTGAACCAACGAAAAATGTCAAAACAAAATTAATAGCCTTCTGGGTTAAAAAAACTTCATTACTACAAAAAATACATCTAAATACATAATAATGAACAAATATGTATGAAAAAGGAAAGAATAGAAAGATTCGGAACTGCAGTGGATAATTATCAACTGGAAACATCACAGTTATTTTGTACTGACCAGACAGTTAATACTGGTTTGGAGAAAAGCTCCCATAACAACAAATATGGCTTTAAATTCCATATAAAAAATATACTTTTATAGCTACAAGGGCTTTTGCAAATTGAAGGCATATCAGATACACAAATCATCTCAAAAAGTGGATGGTAGGTGAAGACCAATATGAAGCCCTCACATTCAAAATTTAGAGATATTATTGATCAAAATTGATATGAAGGTAAACAATACTCAACCATCACTCTTGGTGCTTGAGAAGCACATATGCACCAATTCATGCATCAAAATAAAACCTGCCCATGTAACTCAATAACAGGATGCAGGATAAGTAATCACAAAAATAGATTACTATCCCTTACTGTTTATCATAAAAATACTATTCAGTGTTTTAGCTCTTGAATAAATAATAATAATTTTAAAAAATACTGTGAGCAAAATAAAATTGACAAGAAAAAAAGTATTTTGAGTAAAATCAAAAAGAAAAATTCGCACTTCAAACAGTGAATCAGTCTCATGTTGGCATCATAATTACTACCTTTGGCTCAATACTTTTTGAAAAAATAGACATAATTTGCAAATTCGCTTAATTTTGCACATGAGTGCATATACAGTACTTCTGTAGTAAAATCTCCTTCCTCCCTCCCTGCCTATACAACAAAGCCTGGCAAATCTTCCTCAAAGAGCATCATAAAAGAACAAGAAAGACATACAAATATCATAAGATACAGGATGGACTGGATAAACTAAAGAAATTGAAAATTAAAGTACTTCCACATGACATAGGTGCTAACCTTGAAATTTTAAAAACCAAAAAATTTCTATGAGAAAACAGGGAGGTTTTCAGGCTGCACAACGACACCATTTCAAATGAACTCCAAACTGACTAAAAAATTCATTTCATAATGCATAAAACTTCAAAATTCATTGTATAATGCATGGTTTAGGCTACTGAACTATTTTAATTCAGTTCTGACGTACAATATACTAGCTTTAAATTGTATATTTTATATTTATATTCTTTGGTTAATTTCATTTTTCAATTTTCTTACATTTTCATACTGAGAAAATTTCACGTACTGAAGGAAAGCTTTTATTTACCAAAGTACTTCTAAACATGCTGAAAATAAAATTAATGAGTAATATACCTATCATTGCATTGATAAACTGTGTTGATATCGCATATTGATATAAGGCAAAATTAAATGTGAATATTAACTGATTAAACATTGCTTGAATCTTCATATAAAAAACTATATATGTCTACAGTAGGTTAAGACAAATCAGATCAAGTGAAATTTAATAAAATCAATAATAAAATATGATAAGGAAAAAAATCAAAAGAAATAAAATTTGATATGAAAAATATTTAGAAAACTTTTAGAAGTGGGGAAATATAATTTGCCTAATTCAAGCTTCATTAGTTCACTAATTTTCATTTATTGCTGGGAAACACTTTCTTAAAGGCTAAAAACTAAAAATTGTGAGATTCATTGATCTACTGGGAGACTGGGAAATGTTGTGAAAAACCATAGCGAGTTGGCAGCTATGATATGAATTATTAGCATTGGGTCCGAAAATAAGGATACTGAAGAAAGTACGTAGGCTATTCAGAAAGTAAGGAATGTTTTGGAATAAAAAAGAAAGTAAGTACAAGAAAAAAAAATTATTATATATAACAAAAAGAGCGACTAAAATTCTACTTTTCTACATAGTCACCAAACAAACTGAGGCACTTATCACGGTGATGGACAAGCTTTGAAATTCCTTCGCCATAGAATTCTGCCGCTTGTGATCTCAGCCACTCAGTGACGGGCACCCGCAGCTCCTTGTCGTCGTCAAAGCGCTGTGTTGCTAGCCTAGTTCTTCATTCTTGGAAACAAGTGAAAATCACTACTAGGTGCAAGATCGGGACAATATAGGGCAGATGAGGAAAAACGTCCCATTTCAATGAATTAAGGAGTTCTTGAGTGCAGTTTGCCGTGTGAGGTCGGGCATTGTCATGCAAAAACAAAATTTTTGAGGTCAACTTTCCTCAGCGCTTGTTTTGAACTGCTTTCCTAAGGTTGCGCAAAGTTTGACAGTACCGTTCAGAGTTTATTGTGGCACCACATTTGAGAAAATCAATCAGAACACACCTTGCCTATTCCAAAACACAGTCGCCATAATCTTCTTTGGTGACAAGGTTTGCAAACATTTTCTTGGTCTTTTGGGGGAACTTGTGTGACCCCACTGCATGGACTGTTATTTTGTCTCGCAATTCACGTGTCTCACCCATGTCCCGTCACCAGTTACGATTCGATCCAGTAATGAATCACCATGTCTGTCCTAGGCCTCCAGAAATGTCAAAGCTGTCCCCATTCGCTGACCTTTATGGTGGTCTGTAAGCAATTTCGGCACCCCTCTTGCACAAAATTTGCGGTAGCCTAGCCTTTTGTGTGACAATTTCGAACGACAAAGTCCGTGAAACTTGTGGAAAAACTAAGCAAAAGCTCCATTATTGTGAAACAGTGGTCTTCACGAATCTTTTCATCAACTTTAGTGACCAGTTCGTCAGTCACAATGCTAGGGCATCCACTCTTCTCTTCATCGTGAACGTTAGTTCGGCATTTTTAAACTGAATGCCCCATTTCCAGATTTAACTTTCATTCATTACATTGTTTCCGCACACTTCACACACTTGCCGATAAATTTCCATAGGTTTTAGGTTTTTTGCCAACAAAAATCGTATCACAGACCGCACCTCACAATTGGTGGGATTTTCAATTGCAGCGCACATTTTGAAACGGGCTGCGTGGAAATGTTTCCGTTGTGACAGCTGGATGATGACTGAGATGCCAAACCCACAGACACCAAAATATATGTGATCGGCGTGCGCCTAGTAACATCAGACAGAAACGTTCCTTACTTTCTGAATAGCCCTCGTACACAAAAAGGTCCCTTGAAGGCTTCCAGAAGCAAAAACAGGAAACAATGTAGAAAGACAAATGTAAAACATCCAGGGCGGCTAGAAACAATACACTATCTCCCTGACTTTTGGCTTATGCATCCACATCAAATCATACCAGGCTAAAACTAATCCTTAAACAGATACATGTTTATAAAAGAAAAATAAAGTGTTAAAGTTCCAAATAAAAAAATGTTCTAAACACTAAAATTTCATCGTTATAGGAACTTTATATGGAGCTTTCATAAAAATGAAAGTAATTAGGGAAAAAACAGCATTTTTGGACTGAATTTGGTAGAGACAATCTCGTGGTGAATGCCTGAATGGCAGCTAAACACATTTAAATTCAGTTTTCTTTCATATACTATTATAATATGCCCAAAATTTACTGCTTGCTTTAAAATTGATTATATTATAGAAGCAGTACATTTTTAAAATAATTTAACAATATGAAAAAGTGCATGGAAGACAAAAAAAAAGGGGGGGAGAGAAAAAAAGAGGGAGAAAAACAACTTTTATCATTTATTATGAGAAAAATTATTTTTTAATCTTGTAAATTTATTTTGAAATTTCTTATTTCAAATATTCTTGCTTTAAGCTGCTATATGTATTAAAAGGGGGCTGGGCTGCTTTCATTATAAGATAATATGGGAGTAAAATTTTCATAACATAAGAAATACCATGTATGTTAAGTTATTTCAATAAGCAAAGCACTAAATCAGACTGTTATATTTATGAAACTTTTTATTTGGAATATTTAGTTTGAAAACTAGAAAACTGAAGAATAATAATAAAACATAAAATTTAAAGAAGACCAGCAACAAAATCAGTTAAAATCACTTCAGATGTGTTTTGTGTTTATTCCAGCATCTCCACATGAATTCATGATAAAAGTATATTTTTTCATTGGAAGTATCAAGTTGGCACATATAACTTTTTATACAAAATTGTTTAATGGGTGTTATCCTACAATGAAAAAGAATGTTAAAAAAAAATCTGTACATTATTAAGGAATGCTTCTCTTGTAATATAAAGACAGACTGAATTTCCATAAAGAAGTATTTGATTAAAACATTCATTAACAATTTTTAGTAACAGAAATGCTACATTCAAAACTTTAATTGCAGTGTATGATAAAAAAGAACCATAAAAATATTTAAATATTAAATCTATTAGCTTAATTTAAAAACAATATGAATTAGTGTTTATATTAAGAAAAGTGATTGGTAAATTAACATTAAAAAGCACCAGTGTCATTGAATACATAAAGTACAGAAAAAGAATTTTTAAAGAACATACAAAGTAATTTTTAAAAATTCTACTCATTCAACACACACCAAACTGCACATATACTTAATTGTTAAGAAAGATTCTTTTTGGCCTTTCATGCATAAATTCTCAAGCTTAATGCAACTTAAAACTTTAATTATAAATTTAAAACAATTTTGCAGTGACAGGCTTAGCATACAAATACACAGATGGCCAAAAAATACGGACAGAAAAAGAAAGCACAAAATATTAATTATCAGTATCAGCCAAAGCAGATGACAAGCCATTTAAAAAAAAAAAAAAAAAGAACATAGCAACAAAACTCCATGCAAACTTCAGATGTAATACACAAAAGCATTCAAAAATTTTTCACAGAATAAAGCAGCATACCTTGAGGCTGAGGAGGACCAACCATTGGACTTGACATGGAAGGTTCAGCACCCATACCTTGAGCATGTCCTGGTGTAGGTTGTGCAGATGGTATTGGAGGCATACCTGAAAATACAATGTTCCCACTCCATTGAAATCATATATTTCACAGGCAACGGCCACAGAAAATAAACATAGCATTGAAAATAGACATCAGCACTCAAGAATAACATCTGCTAGATTAATTTAATTTACATACAGATCATTATAATCAGAAAATAAAGCTCCACAGAAGTTCATATTTTGAGTACATTAAATAAATAAGAGTTTTTTCAAAAAGGTGAATAAAAAATATAATATGCAGTTTCTGCATATTATATCGTTTGTTTAAACTAAAACTAAATAAATATGCATGAACAACTGATACATAATAAGTGTGAACAACTATCTTGTTTAAACTAAATCAATATGTGTGAACAACTGCAACTTTTATTTAAAGGGCAAAGGACTAGACTATTCCACATAATACACTGCGATATAAAAATTATTGACCATATCAAAATTTGTAGAAGCTTACTCATGCTTTCACATCTGTAAACAAATACACATACACAGCCAAACTGTTTTCAACAAGGTCACTTTTTAATCAAGTTTGATTTAATAAATATAAAAAATGTGGGATAAGGGAAGACTTAAAAAGCTATCAGATATAATTGTAATTATGCAGTGTGAAACCATATCAGGAACTGGAATATTTTAAATAATTTGCTATGATGATTTTCAGATGTTCCATTAAAGAAATTTAATACTGAAAGCTGCCATAAATGGCATTTCTCACATTGTATACCACAATCTGGAACATTTCTGATGGAATCTATTCTAATCTAGAACATTTCAGATGGAATCTTCTGCTTTATATTTAAACCACTCACTACATTCAAATATGAATTTCCTACTTTTATATTTTTAAAACATTGTTTATATGATTACATTTAACCTCACTATAGTGTTTGACTTGGCTCACTGACAGAGGCACAAATAAAAATTAGGGAATAAATGTCACATGTATCATTCACATTTATAACCTTCAACCTATCTCAAATCACAATAATTAGAATTTTAAAATTTTCAAGAAACTGGGAAAGCAACTTGGAAATGATAGCTTATACACTGATTTCTTAAAACGCACTATGAGAGCAAAGGTATCATACTGCACAAATTAAATCAATTTATGTTTCATATTATGGGTTATAAAATGCAACATTTACTCAACATTTGTCTGATTCTTATATCAATCACTGCTACTGCTTCTACTTCCTTTTCTCATATAGAATACCATGTTATTACAGCTCTCAAATGTTTCTGTATTACTTTTAAAACTCCTTCATTTTCATGAAGAGCATATTATAATAATAATAGAAAGAGTGCATTCCCCCGATGCATATTTTTTTAATTAATAAAAACTTAGGTTTTGAATTTAATAACACAGAAAAGTGAGGGTACAATTTAGCAAAATTAATATAACCTTTATTATTTTTTATGAAGAAACACAAGCAATAAAAACAGAAAATCCAATACAACACACAAGTAATGTTCTTAAATTCTAAAGTTTAAAAAAGAAACTCAGTTGGGAAAGCCTTCAAGCAATGGAATTATGGTTAGCTAATATTATAGTCTTTTAACCTAACTAGAAACTTAACCATCCATAAAACTTTAGTCATGATATTTTTTTTAAGTGCAAACTCATTACAGACATGATATATGATTAAGTCATATTCATTACAGTCATGAGTCATGATATTTTAAAGTAATATTAATCATGATATTTCTAAGTATACAGATATGCATCTTGAACTATATCCAGACAATTAAAGTTGTAAGTATATTGGAAGAAAAAGAATCAAGTGAGATGGATGTTTTTTTAGAAGGGGGGAACCTCCATTTTATTGTCTTTTTCAAAAGTTTGGGATTTGAGGAGACCAAAACATTGGCCACTATTTTATTTTATGCAAGACTGGGAGATAAAAAGGCACATCCGATTCTGTGCACTCTTTAACAAAATATAAAGTGAAAATTTTCTTCAATTAGAAGCTACTTCTCTTAACTCAAGCTTATATAATCGACAGAAGGGCAAAACTTAACCCACCAGTAACTGACTAAATTTGCTGAACACCATGGTTCAATTTCTGGCAACAGAATGGATTGGTTAAGATTTTTATCTTTCTCCCAAATAACATATAAATACCTTCAGAAATTCACAATTAAGTCATCAAGATTATGACAGACAGTTCTCAAATGTTTTACAATAATTTATTAACCAAATGAAAAGATTCAAGTTTTATGGCACGAATGTTCAGAATATTTGAATGATTAAGCTTATATTAATTATGTAGTAAAGTCCATTAATTATATTAATTATACAAATAGTTCAACATCGAAGACAGAAGTCAGCGTACATTATTTTATAGAAGAAATGCATTCTCACACTGAAGACAGAAGTCAAGATACATTATTTTATAGATGAAATGGTAAAACAGATGATGTGAGATTTTCTTACAGATGAAGAGTTAAAATAAAATGATCACACTGTGAAATTAGTTTTTGCAAAAAATAAAAATTACATTCCCTTGTACTAACAGAATTTTAATATATATAGAATTAAAATTCAGAACTATGCATAATATTTTTAAAAAATCTGAAAGCTTTCTGATTTTATATTACACCCAAAGGGGTGCTTTTTTCATTTATACATACATACACATTTTTAAAGCATTTGGGGTAAAAATATTTAAACCTGCATTTCTTTAGAATTTCTGATTGATAGTCTTGTGTGCTGGAAATAAAAATATTTTATTCCATATAGTGTGTTGCCATTGCTTGCTTTGAAATCATTGAGTTTCTTAATCAAAAATTTGTTAAGTGCATTGCACATGTTCTAAGTTATTCAAAATTTGATGGCTCTGGGTACTGTTGCTTTTTCACAATGTGAGATATATGCATACATTCATGCAGATTCTTCATTATTTAATTTCCACAATTTGTAATTTCTTTCTACAATTTATAATACAGGACGATAATATCTGGTGGCAACAATTTGAAAAGTGATACAGACTTTTATAGCAATTTGACTCCAAATGTACTTTCAAACTAATAGCCCTTCTGTGCTAGCGTCCCTTTGGGCTAAAAATGCTTGTTAATAACAATAATAAACAAAATTTATGTTATGATTATAAAACCAGATGATCAAGTAGAAAGGAATGGATATTCGAAGACTAAAGATATCATCCACTAAAGTCTGGGTTTTAATAACCTCTTTCTTCTAGAAGTTCCCCACAGAAGGCAAAGCTAATTTTTTTTTCCCCTTTTCCTTGGTTGCTGTAATCAATGCTTAGGAAAACCAGGGTAGCCACTGAAGCAGGAGAATGAAATTCCCCCACTTTTCCACGTTTTTCACATGTGTTTTAAGAAGATTCTAGTCTATCCGCATAGTGTGGGTTGGCTGTTCTCAGAAGTAAATTAATTATGGTACCATTTGAAAACACAAAAATTTGCCAATTACATATGACTTATCCCCAAAGCATTACTATTACAACTATAATAGGAGTTGTTTTCTCCACTGAAGATTGAGATTAGAATCTGCCCACTCTGGATTTTAAAATGTCTTTTTTGCAGACATTTTGCAGCTAAATGAAAGAAAGATATCTACTTGATAATAATTTCAGGTATTTTACATTTATTTAGCAGCATACTTAAGCAAAAAATGCATGCATTAAATTTCGTGATGGTATGTCATCATACTGCTAGAATTAGTATCAGGAGTATGCCAGAGAAAATTGTCTGGAATTTGAAAGTATCATTAACTAATAATAAATAAATTTAGAAGGAAAATGACACATTAAATGACACAAATAGCATTAAAATAAAGTTAATTACTTAAAAGATTAAAAACTGAATTACAATAATCAACTTATTTTGGCAAATATAATTATTTTAAATGGTTAGCCTAGATAACTGATAACTTTTTTTTTTAATATTTTACTGCAAAATGGCAAATAAGGCATTTATTACAAAGAAAAAATATCTTCTGGTAAAATCCTAGTATACGATACGGCCTTGGCACGATTTTGTAAATTTTCCTCAACACCAAAATGACCCATTTACTGCTTCATCATAATGTCGCAAAATTCTACGTGTATTGTAGACTAGGATTTAACTGATTTTGTTTTATATGAGAATGGAAAGGTATTTTCTTTTGTTCAACATGCACTGCACATGCGTATGCGAATCTCTCGATTCTCAAGGTTACTGGAAATCAAAGTTGTTGCAAACTTGCTTTGCCTTTCTAAAAGACAATCTGATTGGAGCTGCAAAAACTGACCCTATGCCAGCTTCCTAACTGATGCTCATGTACTACATAATTTGTCAAGCAAATGTTTGCTTTCAACGCTGGTGTAAAAATCGCTTTTTTGGGGGGGATAGCCGTATAAAATTCCCGGACTTTTCCAGATTTTGACTGAAATATTTAAATTCCCCGACTTTTTTAGTCACTTTCCAAATTCTCTGATTTTTCCAGCTTTTGAGGTTTTCCAGGTAGAGTGGCAACCCTGGAAAACTGTCTTCAAGGATATTCATTCAACTTTTGATCAGATTTAATCTTTCATTTCATTTTGAAATCAGCGCAGTTTTTTCTGTATGTTCAAAATCAGATCCTCAGTTCCTTGGGATGTGCTTTGATTCTGGAAGTTCATAAAGATGATTAGAATGAGTTCTTAACTTAGAAAATTAGTGAGTATAACAAGATGCTCAATATAATCTTCTAAATTAAATTATGTTCCATACCAATAATTTCATATATTAGAAGAAAACTGAATCAGCTTCTATTTTAGAACAGATCACATATCTGTGTTCACATAGATTATAGAATTTATGATCTCTCTGAAGGGAAAAAAAGCACAAACCTTTTACTGCCTTTGTTTAAGTCCACTGTGACAATACACAAAGTATTATTGCCAAAGGCATTCTTTGTTGCAGGTCTACAGTCTGTCTTATGACTGCACTCAAAATTATAGTAACAGAAAATGATTTTGATATTATTTTAATGACTTTTTAATCTGCTGGCTGAAACATGGATTGTGTACAGAGGTAAAAGGTTAACTTTCACTTTTAGGTTAAAATCTGAAATCCTTGTGCAATGATTGAAGATTATTGCTATTATTGAAGATTAACATCACCTCCAAATTAAATTTTCAAAATAGCAATGCCCTACCTTCCCGGACATAACTGTGTGTAAATCTTCAAAATTAAATTTTCAAATCAGCAATGCTATACCTTCAAAAGTACATGATGCAATTACTCTATGTACATCTAAAATACATAAAATCAGCTTTTACAATTTAGGCAAGGTGACTTAAGCACGAGAGGGCATCAGCTGAACACTAAACATAAGTCACGGAATTACAGAATTTGAATAACCTACTGGTAACAACAATAAACTTTATACACACTCCTGCAAATGAATGCAACTACAGGGCCGGAGTCCAAGCTGAAGACCCTCATATTAGGCAAGGGGTGGCAGTCCAACCAAAAATCACCTTGGAGATGCTTACAAACACACTTACTGAACACCCCCGTCCCACACCGGGCTCATAACCATTTCTTAATTTCTCCAAACCACATTTACGAGCTGTGCCCGGAGGGGCTACCTCTCCCTGTTCTTGGAGCTACTTATATATGGCATGACCTATTCGCCTTGAAATCTGACTGGTCATCAAAAATGCTCCCACCAGTAATACGTGGCCAGCCCATTACTGAAGACATTGCCCAGCATACCCGCCCTACCAAACTACTGGTGCCATCAGCTCTAGATCTTATACCAATCTCCCAGATCTGATCATACTGAAACAATCATCCCCAGGTTCTCAAACCACCAGGCTCATGTTTTTGTTCAACCAGAGTGCTACTGCCATAGTAAAATACTCAGTGTGTATACCCCAGGGGTTAAGTTAACCTAGTGCTAAAAATAGTTTGCTTTAAGAAAGAAAGACAAAGAAAACTGAATTGAAATCTACAGTTTGCCCACTTAAAAAAAAAGAGAGAGAGAGCAAGAAAAAAAAGAAGGAGCACTGAAGGAATTTGGGAATGGGCATGAACTGAACTCACTTATTTTAAAGATACTCAAGATAAATTTATGAATAAGGCAGTAATTTCATAAATTCAACTAAGTGAAATAGAAAAAAAAAAATTAAGTATAACTATTTTCCTTTGTAGGTATTTATATTTATTTTAAATAACCAGTTAAATTTAATTTGAAGTCCTTTCCTACAAGCCTTCATGCCCCTAATTGTCAGTGCCAGAATATTTAAATTTGGTAGCGTATATGAAGTAATGCAAATTCTACCAGTGGGAGAAAAGGTTTAAGTATTAAGTTCTAGAAGAGAAAGTTAGAGAGTGTGGGAAAACTCTGTGTTTGTTGTAGCGTGAGCTTTGACTTAATATTTATTGCTGGTTAAACGTGGTGTAACAGCTATTACTTTGCTGCCACTAAATTCTCAAAGCTCTGTTAGGAAACAGGATAGTTTGAGTCCTGTAGCGTAATCCTACTACTTGTTAATATCTTCAAATTTTGAGTTTAGTTCTTACTGTTTCAGTTACCACCCAAGTGGAGGCGTAGTTTGTTAGCATTGAGCTGATGCACTGTAAATTCATAACGAGTGTGATAAAGGGTCATTTTAACCCTTCTTCTGTGCAGTCACTACTTTTCCAGCTTTCAACAAAAGTTAGATAAGTAGACCCCACACCTTATCTAATTTTCTTTTACATTTACAACTCATCCTGTAAAATAAACTTAAAACATTCCATATATTTTCTGTAGTACTTTTAAAACTGCCTCTCATATTTTAAATAACATTATAAAATCATACATTTATATCCTGGAGATGAAAACATAATAAAAATACCATTGTAATGTTTATTGGTTATTTTTTATATTAAAAAACACTATGAAATCATAATTATAAAAATTCAAAAACAACATGAAATTATTTTAAGATTTGTTGTCACATTTTTTAAAACTGTCTCTCATATTTTACACATCATTTGCACCTTAAACGCATAATCATAATAAAAATACCACTGTAATGCTTAACTGGTTACTTTTTAACTTAAAAAATATTTTAAAGTAATAAAATTTTGCAAATTTCAAAACTAGATGAAAATATTTTACAGTATTCACTAGAAGCACATTATACACATACATATGACATAATGGCCAATAAAAATAATTTTGTTCCAACTCAAAGGTACATGGTGCTTCCAAAAAAGAAAGGAAAAGAAAAAGGTGTTTTCTCTACAGCCTCTTGAAAAAATTTTGCTTTTAACTTTAATTAAAAACCACAAAGAAATATTTTTAGATATTACAAATATAAGTAAAATTCATAGGAACACTAAACATTTACAAAGCAGTGTCTGATATAATGCATGTAAAAACGATGCTTTTTTTTAACCAAATGATTAAATAATATAGTAGCATTCTTTAAAAAGTAGCACAAAGGAAGTAAAAAGAAAATTAAATCATGATTAAATTTTATTTACACAGACACAAATAATAAAAACCTTGATCTATCTCTTCTCTTCCTCACAAAATTTTTTCTTAACAATAATAAAAATGGCTGGCAAATACCCAGCAAAATTTATATAAGAATGTGATGCAGTCAATTTTAAGAACAATTGAAATTTAATTCTTTAATTGAAAAATTTTAAGAACATATTTTTATCATGTATTATGAAAGAACTTGATGTTAAATATTTATCGTTTGACAACTATACTAAGAATTCAGATGCTATAGTGCACAAATTAATTGGGGCAAAGAAATTTGTTCACAAAATTTAAAGTCAGTTGCCAGCTGGCATCAGCCAAAACAGTTTTACCTGCCTTAATGCCATCTAGATGTCTGCTTTTGACTACTCAGAATTGATTTAGATGATAAATTAGGATTCCTGCACCACTTTTAAGCTTGTTTCAGTGAGAAGAGTTAATTTTGAATACTTCTTAAGTATATTTTGCATTTGTTCATTTTAGTGTATTAAAAATGAATCTAATGCCCGAGCAAAGATTACTGCACTTAATAATCACACATCCATGACTGTTGCAAATATTGTTTCTGTGGCTCGTTTTCGAAAATCGAGTGTTTTTTTTTTTTTTAATTCTAAGGAGACACAATGAAACTGGATCATTTCCTTCAGAGAGGAAGAGCAAATGCGGAAGGAAAAGGTAAACAACTCCAAATCCTAATCAATGATTCTACTCCAAAATGGCATTATTAATCTAATAAAACTAACTAGAACCTTAAAAAAGATCTATTACCTATTGGTACTGATATTGATCCTTCAAACATACATACAGCGTAGACTACTCACTGCTGGCTGGAAGGAAACTAAGCCTATTAAAAAACAACTTTTGGCCTGTCAAATGAATCAAAACAATTATTGTGGACCACAAAAATATGAATCTTGGACCATAAATAACTGCGAAAAGATTATTTTCAGCAATGAGACTCATTTATTCCTTCACGGTTACTTATCTAACATAGACACAGCAAGGATTAGAACATTACATAACAAAATTTAGACGAAGCAAAGGTGAATCGAGAAGACATCAACATATCCGACAAACTGTGAAATATACCGAAAAACAAATGTTTTGGGGTAATACTGCAGATGACAATGGAAATCTGTTTCCTATTGATGAAATGAAGAATTCATCATTCAGTTGTAAAATTTCTAGACATTTTTACAACAAATTTTACAACATAAGATTGTGCTATTCTTGGAAACCATTGCAGGGACATTTCAACATAATTTGGCTCCATGTCATAATTTAAAATCTATCAAAAGATTCAGGTTGGAAAATAGAATTATAGTACTAGACTGGCCTGGAATTTCACCAGACTAAATCCAATATAAAACACAGTTCACATTCTCAAGGAGCATCATGGTAAAATGCACTCACTGTATGACAAAAGACTGCATAATAAAGAATGCTATAAAAGTATGATTTCATGATAAAGAAGTAAAAAATATATGTAAAAGACTAGCAGAGACAATGCCTAAGCACATTATAGAGGTCATTGTGCTAAAGGAATATATATTTCCTGTTAATTTTATTTTTATCATTGTACATGAAGGTATCTACAAAAATTATCAAAAAAAACTGTTTTTTCCCTATTAATTTGCACACTATAGTATAATATAAGATCTTCCTAGTTACTGCATTTCTAAACGAGAGTATACAAAATCTGCTATGATAACATTATAATATTGAGGCTTTCCAATTCAGATATACAGAAATACAGTAAATATAATTTCTTAATAATAACTCCAAGCAATGCATTCTTACCCAAAAGCAATAAAATTTCAACTAGGATATAGCAAAGTGGCTAAGCATAATTAGATAATTTTTTCAATATTTTTATACTTATTTAATTATTGCCTTATATGAAAATGCACAAATTTTGAAAAATTTTGTCTCTACACATTTGAGTATAAAATATATTGTTTCATCAGCTATATAAATAGTCACTTGATAAATACACTGGTTATCATAAATTAAGGAAAAATCATAAAAATCACGATTGCTGAAAATGTTACATGTAGAATTTTATGCAACTTACCCACAATATGCAACACATAGTAAGGTATAAAATAACATAAAAAGAAATTACCAGTAAATTCTGGTAGTATAGAAATTAGCACATGTATAAAATGAACAAATCGAAGGTGTCAGTTTGGTATAGGAAAAGCACCTTCAATATGGAATATGATCGCCTCTAGAAGCAACACAACACATACAGCAATGTGTGATGCTTTCAATTATGCGGTCTATCAATTCCATAGGAAGCAAGAGCCATTGCTCTTGCAAATCAGTTGCAAGGGTCTGAGGGGGTGGATTTAGAGCAGCTAGACATCTCCCTAAAGCATCCCAAACGTGCTCAATTCAAGTCCGTGGATCGAGCTGGCCACTCCATGCGCATGATTGTTTCCTGTTGAAGATAATCATCTATGATGTGAGCCCTGTGTCTTGCGTTGTCGTCCTGTTACAGGACAGCATCACCTATTGCCCCGGCATATGGGCGCACATAAGCATCAAGGAAGTCATCTCTATAAACCTGAGCATTCACGGTTACCCTTGGAAAGACATGGAGGTCCGTACGTCCACCCAAAGAGATGTTACCCCAAACACAGACACTGCCTCTTCTGTATCATCTCTTTCACGGATGTTTGATGGATGATAACGGGTTGCAGGTTCTCTCCATATCAAATAACGCCTGCTATTGCTTTCAAGATTAAATCTGGACTCATCCGTAAAGAAAACAGCCCTCCACTGATCAGGCTCCAGTGGACATGCTGTCGTGCCCACTGCAAACGGTCCCTCCTATGGCGTGACGTGAGCGGCAAGCAAATGGCTGGTCGCCTCGCATACAGACCACCTTCGTAAAGCCTTCTATGCACAGTTGACGTTGACACCAACCTTCCGGCGGCTGCAGCAAGGCAGGATCTAAGAGTCGGACTAGCGGTTCTATTCCTGCGTGCACATGATGTGAAATATCGGTCATCGACGCTCGTCGTAGCAGTTGGCCGTCCTTGGCTGAACCACCTTGATGCTGAATCTGTGGTTTGAAATTGCCTCCAAAGTCTATTAAACCACAGAAGGAGTCACATTTAACAATCTGGCCACTTCTGTTTGATTTTGTCCTGCCTCTAGTCTCCTAATGGCTCTCCACCGTCGTTCTGCAGACAAATGATGCCTGAAGGTCATTGTTACGAATTGGCTATCTCAGATTTTTGATGTCACTATCACAGTAAAATATATGGACTTGCTCTCAAACATGGACTTTTATGCTCCTCCCAGATGACATATTCTGAATGAAGCGCCACTAATTTGCATACTGCAGTTTTACTCAGCTACTCTTACTTGGTAACATATTCAAATTTTACATGGTTTGGCTTATTTTTGAGGGAGTTATCGCTATTTTTGTGATTTTTCTTTAATTTATGATAACCAGTGTACATGGTCTAAATAATGAAATCACAACACAAAGTTTAGCTATTCATATATTTTTAAGGAAACTCTTTCTCTTGTTTAAAAATATTAAGTAGTATGCATACCTAACAAAGTAAAGACTTGAAAACTTGTACTATTAGAAAATAATTATTCCCACTGGCCCAGATGCAGCTGTTTGAGGGCAACACTGCATCTTTCTTTTTTTCTTTCTTTCTCCCCCCCCAATGATAAATATATTCTAATTATAGCTTTTAAATTCTTGGAGAGTTGTTGTTGTTCTCCTTTGATTATTTAAAAAGGAATATTGGCCCCTGCCAAAAAAACATTTAATATGATTTTTTTTTTAATCAACAATTAAAATACCAGGAAAAACTATTTAAAATGCATAGAAATTTTGTTGATTAAACATGTTTTCATTGGAGAAGCTA
This sequence comes from Stegodyphus mimosarum, assembly GCA_000611955.2. Classification (NCBI taxonomy): domain Eukaryota; kingdom Metazoa; phylum Arthropoda; class Arachnida; order Araneae; family Eresidae; genus Stegodyphus; species Stegodyphus mimosarum. Next base: position 483,656 of record KK112662.1, read on the forward strand.
ATACAAAAACAGTGTAAACCAAAAATACACTGTTAAAATTCCACTCAAAGGGCATTTTATGAACAAGAAATCCCATAAACTTTTAATTTAGTATCTATGTAATATTAGTCTTTGATCCAGATTTTATATACATAAATGTTATCATAATGCATTTATCAGAGCTTGTCCAAAAAAAAAAAAAAAGAAATAGCTCAATTTTAATTACTGATTATCTCATCTAAGCATATCAAAGAAAATTATTGAGGGAAGGAAGGCAATATATGCTATAGTCATGTCAGACACTTGGTTATAATTCTCTTCAAAGAAAGAAAATAAAGCTTCTAGGAAATGATAGATCAAGGTTTGTCTATATAATATTATATTAACAATCTGAGCATAAGGACAACTCAGCAGGTGAAGAATGAAAAAAAAATATTAATGCATGCATAAGTTTAAAGAAACCAGTTGCAGACTGCAGAAGTTGAAGACAGATAGAAATCCATGCTCAGGTCAGAGGACAGGAAAGAAATGGTCTGACTCCAAAGAACTGTGCACACATGACTGCAGTGCAACAAAAAAATATGTTAGTTTCTGTTAGTTTTAAAGAGAAACAATGTTCAAATGGCACTTAGGCCAAAAATATTTCTATACTACAAAATAGTAGAATGAAAACTGACTAAGTGTTTTAAGCAACAGCAGTTAAATATAATGTTTAACACTAACAGGAGAAGAAAAAAAATCAGAATTTATGAATATTTATCATCATATGCATTTTATTTAAAGAAATTTTCTGACATGGGAGGGGAAAAATTGCTTTTTCAGAAAAGAGTTTTGAAGAATATACCATAACGAAAGGTTATTTGAGTTACTGACTCAGGACAAAAGTGCCTAAAACAAAATAAAAAATAATCCATGCACAAACATGAGAGACATTTATACACATATCTACATTAATGTAAAATGAAAAAGAATCCAGAAAGAAATATCAAGAAACAGAATATTAGAATTAGGATACATACAACTATTACAGACACTGCTTTCTATATAAAATTCACATGCGTGAGAAATAAAAACAGTACTTTTTTATTTGAAAAAAAAATGAGCAAACATTTTTATATATTTAAATTTAGGAAAATTACATATTGCATCCCTTTATACACTTAAAAAGTTCTTGAAAAAAGTATCTGCATGATGTTACAGTACATTTTTAAAACAAATTTCAAAGATGCAGTACCCAAATTAAAAAGATCTAATAATGAATAACAGCAATGATGATCTAAAAACTGATTTATGAAGACTAAAAAAGACACTACAGTTGAATAGTTGAAATCCAGCTACTGATGACCATACATTTAAAATACAACAAATATGTTTAATTAGACACACACACAGATATAATATTAGCTACAAATATTTATTTCCCATCTCATGTGGTTTGAAGTGAATACATGATTTTGTGGACTATGTATAGATATTATATGAACTATTTACTTATATATTTTGTGTGTGTGCGCGTGCGTGCGTGCGTCCAGTCATGTTAATAGGAACAGATGGTAATATCCAAGATAATCATCAAGTGCAGTATAGACAGCAGATAGTGGGCTAGAAGGTATTTAATAAGCTGGAGAATGCAAAGGATAACAGAATCCATAACAGAGCAAACAACTGCCCTAAGTAGTTCCATAAATTCTTAACCGCATTTAAGTTTGGAAAACTCAGAGGCCAAAGATGTACAGTTAAATATTCCTTGTACTCTTTCAACCACTCATTCTTTATAGTTTCCTAGCTGTGTGACAAACCACATTGTCATGCTGGAAAATGCCATTCTTCCCAAGAGAAAAAATCTGCATGTACAAGGTAGTCTGCAAGGATCGATACATACTTAATGCAATCCACAATGAATTGTCTCTGCCAGCTTATAATCGGCTACAAATATTTGTTGTTTTCCAATGTTTCTTGTCATATGCAGCAATGTCCATCCATTCAATAAAACAAAAAACATCTGTTATGGTGCCCCATATTCAGCAAGTCTCGCTGGACTATTGTTTCACACTCTGCAGCATCTCCAGGTTCATTTGGGCAGGAAGTTACTCCACTATAATACGTTAATTGGCCCAAATACATTGTTGCTGTTCACATCTATCATCTATGGCTCATAGAACTTTGCAACTTTGACATCGTTTATTTAGTACAGTGCAACATTGCCTTTCGTGGTACACTTTCACCACAACAGCATGAAAACAGTTCACAAACTGTGTTATTTCTGAAATGTTGCCACGGTTAGCCATTTTTTCATCAAAACCACAAGTGAAATGTTTCCTGAATGCTTATAACACATTATTATTTTTTCTTTTATACTCACCAAATATGCTGCTGACACATGGCTTATGTCATTATTTAGCACCGACAAATGTGGGAGGTGGTCACATTCATCCAAATTTACCCAGAGTATGATAATATGAAAAAAAAATTCCTTTCTACATAACAGATAGTACGAAACTTTGCTATCTTTCTCAATACTTTAAATTATTAATAATGATGATGATAAATGTCTTGAGCATTATTCACTCTGTTTCTCAGTTTGGCAATTAAAATGTTAAATTTCTATTAATAAGTACTATTTACTCTTTTTAAAATTACCTGTAATACAAAAATTCATGCAGGTAATCAATAATTTACAGAGTAAGCATTTAAAAATCCTACGACTAATACTGGGTTGGAATTAATTCAATCAGTCTAAGCAAACATTTCTTTAACTCAAACATAACAAAATATAAAATTAGGAACCAGAAGAAAAGTGAAGAAAACATAAATCTTTTAAACTTTTTTTATATCTCATAAAATAAAACAGCATCTTGGAGGAATCTACAGAGACTAACTTAGTGCTTCAAAGCAAATTAGGTTAATGCACATCTCTAGTACAATCTCTAGCCATATGTTATTCTCCGGTACTTTAATATGGCTCATTTGCAATAAACAGTAATTTTGTTTTTAAAATAAAATTGCATTTTGAAAATAGATATCATGCAACAACATATTTCTTTACCAATTTAATAATTTAATTTCTAAAGTTACATTAGGTACATAATTTTTTAATAAATTTTAAACTATCTGCCATGAGCTAATCATGACAGTAATAACAGTTTGACATCATGACAGTAATAATGGCAAATAGTTCTGTTTTTGTGAATTACTACCACTATGTTAATTTTACAACAATTAATAGCGATTGGAGTGCCACAAAAGACAAATACACAAGTCATTAGAGCACAAAAGATAAACATTCATTTAAAAATTAATGCATTTTTCATTTTTCTTAAGACGTTTACTTTATTTCAGGAAGTTTCTCATTAGAGTCTTTTTATGTAGAGCCTCTGCTTCTCAACAACCAAGATGCAATATCTTGGACGTTTGCTTTTCCTCTAGAGTATTACTTTTATTCAGTCCTCAGATGATTTCGGTAATTACTCAAGAAACCTCTTTCAGAGAAGAAAATGGACTGTCCATGCACAGGATCTCTCAGTTTTGGGGAGAATTTTAAATCCAATGGACTTATGCACATATTTTACGGTAGACAGGGTAAACTTTAGCAGTCATACTTTTCTTAACTCATACTGTCCACAGACCAGTCACAGTTTTCCCCCACACAACCTGTGCATTAGCATTTGAAATGAATTGCTCATCTCTAAACTAGTTACGTCATTTTTATGCATTTTACTGCACAATTTTCCTAACTTTCTAATGCAATGTGCTATACTTACACATTTTCTACATGAAGCTCGATCTTTCACGATATGTCCTTGGAAAGCCTAGGTGAAAATCATTATTTACTTCACCTATGATGTAAACGTCAAATTTTGGTGGCTGCAGGAAGAATGGACTTATCTACTGGACTGACAGCAGCTTCAACTCCGGCTAACAGTCTCGAATCTATATTTCATCAATATCCACTTGCTCAAGATAAAAAGCTTTTATTATTATCATCATCATCAAATCTTGTTTCAATAACACTGCCTCCAGTAGCAAGGGATGCACCAGGCAAAAACTTTTCTGTTCTACAAAACTTCCATTAAAATATAGTATGTTAATATTAGCAAAATTTCTTTAGCTTGTGATATCTTGTTGCATGTTGCAAGCTTCTTCCCTTCTTACCAACCATAAGTGCAACCTCCCTTTGGGTTTTGGGTCATTTTGTACATCTGACATATTCTTCACAAAAGCCAGCAGCTCAATAGAAGACTACACCATGATCCACTGCATGATGGCCACATGCTTAATGCATACACAGTGAGATTTTGTTAAAATTCAATCACATAAGCATTGAAGCAAACTAAGCACATGAAATGAATAATAATTACCACCATTGCCTTGGTATACATACACAAAACTGAATACATATTGAAAGAAAATTGAATATTTGTTGAAAAACCATTTGGATATAGAATTTTACCAATTTACACAGGTTTTAATGTTTACTTAAGCTTCACTGCAGCCAGGGGTTTTAGATTAGAAGATTTTGATTTTACTATTTTTATAATTTTAGGTTTTTGCCTTGTGTTACACACCCACTGTATTTTAAGCATCCTGACTGAGATTCTTGATCAGGACTTACATTTTACATTTAATACTTGGAATTTAACAGTTTGCTGTACATTTCAACTTTTGTATTTTATATTACTGGATTCATGTTTCTAATTTTATATTATTGTTTTTATACTATTTTATTTTATTGGATTTACTTCCAATACTTTACTGATTTTAACACATCACTGGATTTTATTATGTTTTAGCTCTCGAGTACAATAAAAACACTGGCATGTGTCCCAGACATTATTCTTATTCAAGAATCTTATTGCATAAAGGGAACCTTGCTTTCAAATATCATATCTGGAGAATTCTTCATGAAAAAGGGAAGAAAACGGCCATAGCAATAACAAATTCTAATGCTTTCTTAGTTGACTTTTGACATTATTATGTCAATTACTGTTAATATACAGAGCACTCCCTGAGGAATTTTATTTGTCGACTTCTCATCCACAAAGGATACGTATACTTGCCATAATGATGTTTTAAACTTACACAAAATGTCCCCCAGATAAGATATTTTGAGTTATAATCTGCTGGTAATAAAAAGCTTGAGCATAAGTTTAAACAGACTTGATGGACTAAAAAGTTTCTCCATTAGTTTAAACTGACTTGGAGGATCCAGAGGTTTTCAAGTTTAAAATATATTTTTAATGACCACTTAAAGAAAGAGAAGGCACTACTTGCGCTAGAGAGTATATTTAACATTCATACAGAAACAAGCCTTTTATTTCATACAGAAATCTTAACACTTTTTAATTCTATTTTGATATTTTCCTTCATGATGTGAAAGGGTTTTGCTAACTTAGCTCTTGAGTCCTCCAATACAAAATAAACTGAATTTACATTCAAAATATCTGAGAGCGAGATACTCTAATGACCACCAGTATTTCATTCTGAATGCTAATAGAAACAACAGAAATGTAAATACTTATCAGAACCATCAATCGAATCAAGAAGCTTTGCGAGAAGATTAAAAATATAATGGAAAAAACTGTGATAGATTACAATATGTAAGTGGAAGACAAACTCAAAGAGCTTCTTACAAAATTTGAAAATGATTTAATTTGTAACAGGAATAAAAGACTATAGACAAAAATGACACAGGAAAATATATTTCTTTTTGGTCACCAGAATTCAACAAAGCCAAAAGGAAGACTCAAGACTTGTAGTATATTGTAGACTTGTAGTATATTGATAGTATTATTAAAAATAATAATTATTTTGACAAATTTTTCAGGTTTGCTTTGAACAAAACAAGGCAAGAAGCAATTTTAAGGAGGTAAAATGGCAATCAGCAATAGGACATAGAAGAAATTAAAAATGAAATTATTGGAAATATATTAAACATCTGCATTGCTCAAGACAACTGGAGATACTGCTTGTACAGGAACTCAAATCAATGTGTTTTTGTTGCTGTTGTGACTAATCTCACTTGTCTGATCTCATTATCAGAACAAGCCCATGAAATTTATTGTGGCAAGGAGTACAAGATACGTCTGTTGTTGGCAAGAACCTTAAGCACCATACACAGTATGCTTTTGTATGACAGTATGTTTTTGCCCCCGGTTCCACCCCAATTTTGAACCATGTGAGATGGGTCTGAGTGTCTCTTCCCCTATCACCAAATCACAAAAGAGCACCTTCGGCTTGCCATATATTTAAAGTGCCCGCATGCCAGAAAGAGTCTAAATATTTACAAACATCCAAGCCTTCTCCAGGATTTGAAGCCAGGCCCTTCAGTATGGTAGTTAGAGTTACTAACCACTACCCCATTTGGGCAAATCATTGTCTTTTAGACTTAACTAGCAAGTTATCACTCAAAGCAAGTTATCACTTTGGTCTGAAACAATGACAAAGTCATAAGAAAGTTAACAAAACCTTTTTATTGTATACCTTACCTGAACCATGACAAAGTCAAAAAAAGTTTAAAATATCTTTTTAATGAATACTTAAAGAAACAGAAGGCACTACTTGCACTTGAAGAGTATATTTCCACTACTTGCAAATATTGAAAATAACATAAGACTGAAAAGCTGGCTCAAGGAATTAAGAACATGAATTTTAAACATTGGCTAGCAAGATGGCTAAAGCCAGAACAACTTTGGCAGAGCTGACAACATTATGTAACTGCAATGCGAGGCTGCCAGAAGATATAATTCTAAAACATTAAAACTTCTGGTTTAAATACACAACAACTTATTTGTACTCTGGTACGAACTACAGAAAAAAGACAAAGTAACGGTTAAAATCATGACATTACAAACTAAAGACAGAAAAATTATGTACGATTCAGACAGAACAGGAAAAAGTACAGTTATGGATGCCACAGAAGTTGCCAACAGAGGTTATCTAGTATATTCTGCTGTACTGGAATCTTACAGCAAATGAACTTTAGAAAAAAGAGCTAAACAAAAACACTGACATCATTGCTTATGTGATGATCTTCTAGTCCTAATAAAAGGAAAATCTCCAGAGGAAAACTGAAAAACTTTTAAACAAACTTAAAATTATTTTAGAGGACTGAGAGATCAAAAACCTTAAGTTTAACTTCGAGAAAATGTACATAATTTTTTCCTGTTGGGATGGTCAACAAAAAGTTCAAGACGAAATAAAATGGAAGGGAAGGAAAAGAGGTTGCCACATATTACAAAGTTCACCAAGTGAATTATTCTTGGCTCAAACTGAAAAAAATTTGCCAAGTTAAATTTTTGAATTCTTCCGTGAATTTTGAACCAAATTTTACAAAATTTATTATTTAGGCATAATTTGAGTCGTAGGCTCGAAATATGCAAACAAAGTGGATGTTATTTCAGAAAAAGTCCGATTTTGTGTCAAAATACCTACATTAAAATAAAGCTATATATAAATCTAATATATATCCTAAATCGTGCTTTCGAGACATGGAAAACGTAATTTGAATTTCGTCAGTCGGCCCAGTAGAACAGGAAATATAGAAATGTCTTTCCCCCCCTTTCTGTCGCAGTGTACACGGTGATGCTAGGTGGCAGAGCTAGTAGAAACAAGAAAGAAACCAGATTTTAACCAGAAGGCTTGGCTCTTGCCATGCTTAGAACTGTCTCCACCAAAGTTGCAGTATATTAGCTCTTTGAATATTACCTTTTTTTACTACTTTGAATATTACCTTTTATTAAGAACTGGAAGAAGAGATTTTAAAACAAGCATAAAAAAGATAATGACCCACAGAACTTTTTAAAAATTTAAAATTAATACGATACACCCAGTCAATGGGATTTTAATAGATCATCAAAAAAATACTCCTGAAGTCTGAGAGCTTAATATTTATTTAGATAGGTTTGATGTGGCCTTTGCATTTGAGAATGTAGCCTTTGCATCGGTTACACAGGGCGCCCACCAAAGTCTGGTACCACCCGTTCAACTGCCAAACGGTTGCAGCTGTATTCATAAAATTGAGTATAAGTATAGTAAAGTGGCTATGCGCTACTGGATAAGATAGCTTACAGCGCCACCTGGTGGAAAATGGTGCAGTTAGGCTATCTCGAAAATGATGCGAGATAGGAAGAAAAAGTGAATTAAAAAGTTGTAGAGCACTGTCAATTTAGTACGAATAGGCACCTTGTGAATATTAATGATAAAAACAAAATGCACATTTGTTTCTTCATAATTTCCGAAACTATGATGTCACAAAACTTGAACTAAAGGAGGAAAGATTATCTTTCGGACGAAAATGAGCCCACATCGTGGTACAGTAGTATCGCTTTTAATTCACAAATGAAAGGACTGTGGTTCAAACCCTGCGACAGACCCCGCAGTCCACTACTACCTGCAAATTAATTAATGTATTTAAGAGATGTTTCTTGAGTTCTTCAGAAAGCCTTTGACAGCTATGGGTCAGTCACTGTTACAGCTCCTTGCTATTGATGTACTTTATTGGCTTTAGCTCTGTTAGTCACAATTCCTTCATGAGAGCTTGACAGCCAAGCCAAAGCTTAATAGGTCTTTTGTACTTAGTATTCAATATTTTAATTTGATTTGAACTCTAAATTCTGTGCAAGCTGCAGAGACTGTGTTCGGTTATACTGTAAGTTTTGCTGTGACCATCATCTTGGATTTGTCGCAGTTGTATTTTAGAAAGTAAGACAGGAAGCTGTCTATTTTCATAGTTCTAGGAGTCTTCACAGTTCTACATCTGAAACTGCAGAGATCGGACAAAGCACTTTACTCCTATTTAAATTTGATTTGATTCGTTATTAAAGCTCTTCAGTCCCAACACCCTTTGTTTAAGCTAAGTGGAAACCTTATAATAAACAGAATATCTTTTTTACTGACTATATCAAACACCTATGATGATTAAAAAAGGTCAAACCATTGACAAAAGGCATAGGATTTTTTTTATTAACTTAGAATTCGTACTTTGTGCTGCTAAAATGTACTTTTCCACTCAAAAGAAAGCTTAAAACAAATTCCATATTACACAATTCATTTAAAATTTATGTGTGACCTTGTCGTGACAACATATCGCTTATCAAAACATAAATGAAAGCTTTCAGAGCTTGCAACTAAACGGTAATTATGATACTTTAAAGGATATAAATATACCAATAATTACTTTTACGTAAGTATACTCATAAACTGTTAAATTTTACTAATATTGGTCTAAAAAGACTAGCTTACCCTTATTGCAATGCCCAATTTAGCTACTGATCCCCCCCCTTAAGAAATATTTTCCTCTCATTATTAAGCAGAAGCACCCTTCACTTTTTTGGAATAACTTTTATTTCCTTACAAAATAAAGAAATATTTTTAGTATTCAACAATAAGCTCTGAATGATTTAAGATTTGGGATTCATTCAAAACATAATTTTCCAACCAAAAATTATGGTAAAATAAATTTTGAATTAAAAAATTGACATGTATGATTTTACAATAAAAAAAATCATCCTAAACATGCTCTGAATATATAAAATTATTCATTACAACAGTTGCACAATATGCATTCCTTACAATTTTCTTAAATATAACAGAAAGAAAATAACTGAAGATTAAATAAAGCAGCTTTTGATCTATGTTTTAATGAACATTATGCTGTTTAATAACTCTGCCAAGCAAGATATATATATATATATATATATATAAATGGCTACAGCTTCTCTCCCTTAAACACTAACTTCAAACAAGCACTTCCTGTTTCAAAGTTTCTTACAACAAAGAAGAAAATTTCCGAAATTTTCAATACTGTGATGAGATGGTTTTCTAAAATTTCTGCCTTTTTACATAGTTCACATACAGTAAGTTAAACTAATAAAACAATTCTTATGCTCCAATGATTTAAAAAGAAAAAATTCCAAACTTTCAGCACAAACATTTGAAGAATGATAATTTTCCCATGCCTACTACCAAAAGAATTCAACACTTTTCAACTGTCAATTTAGAAAGTTCCTAAAAAATAAAAGTTGCACATTTCTGACATTAATGTTTTCATCTTGGATGAAACGACATTTCTTTTTTATACCTTGCCATCTAAAAGTATTTATAATAACAGCAGCATTGATTACAGAATGTAATTTATGATCATACATTAAGATTTAACAGAATATTTAAAAGATAGTTAATTAACGAAAATCACACAATTAAAATCAACAAAATAAATAATTTTTTAAATACGATATTTTCCAAAAAGTTAATACTCAATATTTACAGTCAGCAAAATTACAGCATATATGCCTGCAGACCTTTGGATGTCATGTCTGATTACAGCACAATATTTGAGTACTTTCGCTAAAAGAACACATAATTTTCCATGCCTATTACCAAAAGAATTCAACACCTTTTTAACTGTCAATTTAGAAAGCTGCTAAAAAATAAAAGTTGCATATTTCAATCTTGGATGAAACAGCATTTTTTTTTCATACCTTGCCATCTGAAAGTATTTATGAAGTGTATCAGCAGCACTGATTACAAAACGTAATTTATGGTTAGTATTAACACCATATTTAAAAGATAGTTTCTATAATAAAATCACAGAAATAATTTTTATACTGCTCTTTCCAAAAATTAATACTCATTTTCAGCAAAATTACAACATATATAATCACCTACGCCTCTGATTTCCAAACTTTGGGGTCATATTTGATTTATAAGGATACTGCACAATATTTCAGAATTTTCACTGAAAGGACAAATACAGATGAGATCATCAATATTTCGATGCACTGACAAGGGCACATAAGAAACACTACCAAATCATTGTTTTAACTTAACAAAGATAAAATCTGGCAGTATGAAATGGATTGAGTGTCAGATGTCAATAAATGGTGAATATCTTCTGCTAAATGCTAAAGTCCAATAAAGCTTAAAGCCATCTGTGACATAAAGCTGAATTTTTTTGTTGTCACTATGATATATAATGATTATATCCAGTTTAATTCCCAAATTTTGAAAAGCTATGCAATGAATAGCAGGTTCACTCAAATGTCCCACTAATTATGCTTATGTAACTGGTATATATGTTTTATTTGTTTATTTTTTTATTATTATTTAACTACAAACCAGATGCGCTGCAGCTGTTAGGTAAGTTTATGTTCTGAGTTTAAACACAATAAAGATAAATAAATATAAAATGTTTAAAAACTACTAATCTGTGCAACAAATGGAAAATTTATAGACATAGTTTTTAGAATAACATTAATCATAAATTTTAATTAAATGATTTAAGAAAATTAACATAAAAAATACAAACTAGAAAATTAAGACATACCATGTTGAGGACGAGGTACTCCACTAGGCATTCCACCTGCAGTCATAATACCGGGAACAACAGGTCGTAATCCACCATGAGGCATCATTGATCCATTTGGTGGATATGCTCCAGCTGGAGGATAATGAGGACCAGGCATCGGTGGAGGTCGATTATGATGAGTCATCATTTGCGGCGCCATGCCCATACTTTGAGGAGGCCCTGCAGGTGGGTGTGACGGCATATATGTGTGCTGAACAGGTGGATGTTGCTGTTGGGGTGGTGGCTGCTGTCCTACATATGTATGCATAGGCATCTGTTGATTAGTAGGTGGAATTTGAGGGGGGCCAGGTGAAGGTATAGGAGGTGCAGGAGAAGGATGAGGTGAAGGCTGGGAAGGTGGATGCAGAGTTGGAGCCGCAGGTGATGGAGAAGGTGGAACAGGACTTGGACTGGGCTGAGGTGTTGTAGCAGCTACAGGGACGGGGACAGCATGTGGAGATGCTATCGAAGGAGATGCAACGGACTGATGATTAAGAGAGCCAGCATTTGAACCAGGAGACTTCGAAGTGGGATACGTCGAGCGAGACTGTTGAGAAGAACACTGACCTGGAAGCGACGGTGAATCCCGGCCTTGTTCCCCACTTCCACCAGACTGAGTTATCAGCATTGCATGAGCTTGCTGCCGTGCACGAAATTCAGCAGCTCTCAACTGCTCCATATGAAACTGTTGTCTTTCTTGAATTAATTGCTGTCGTTGGTATTCAAGCTAAAAAAAAAATTTTAATTCAACACATTTTAAAATCCTACTATCACAAGCATATGTTTATTTTCTGATAAAAAGTGCATTCCATTTATGCGCTCTCTGTCCCATACACACAAGCAAAAAGAAAACGATGCGAGTCATACTGAAAATAATGTGAAAGTCAGCCTTATGTTTCTACTAGCTGTACTACTACTATTGTACAAACTTCACACACTATCACAGTTCCCTTTCCTCTATATAACAGCCTGCAGTAATAATTTTCTTCATTTCAAGTAAATAATGAATATGAAATTAAATAAGTTTGCCTTGAATTGATTTGTTGGAAAAAGATATAGTATACAAATATTCAGATAAAACTACAGGACTGTAAACATAATACCACTGATAAGACACAGATCAATGAAGAAGGTCTGAAAGAAGGGAAAAGTCACATTCAAGATAAACCACACCACGGCAAAAATGCTGAACTTCAGTACATGATCGAACTGATTTGGAAGGGCAATAAATGAGCATTCATTTTCCTAGCTTATTCATCAGCTAGGCTCTAGCCACAAGGTAGTACAAAAGAAAATGAAAGATTTAAGTTATTGTGCAGTGGAAGAAACTGGAAATAAAACAGAAGAAATGGGAGAGAACAATGGGGAAAAAGGAGCAATGATGCATGTGTAGGATTGATAAGGGGAATAAATTTACTAGTAACAGTTTTAAATTATCTGAAAAAATATTTTATTATTTCTGCAATAAAATGCAAAATAATAAACCAATTTTCCCAAAAAAGATCTAACAAAAAGTGTAGTGCAATTCTTATTACACAGCTGCCAATCTAAGAAATATCTGTGAGAAAACCGGGAGGTTTCCATGTTGTGCAGCGATGCCATTCCTAAGGAGCTCCAAAATGACTTAAGTTCAATTTATAATGAATGATTCAGGTTACTGAACTATTTCTCATACAATTCTGATGTAAAATATATTAGTATGTAATTAGATATTCTAAATTTCATGCTCTTCAACTAATTTCATTTTATAAATTTTTTCATACTCAAAAAATACTCGGAAAAGAGAAAAAAAAGCTTTCATTAATCAAAATAATTTATCAAAGTATAATGATAATAAAATTAAGAATTAGTATACTTAAATATCTATCTGGATAAACTTAGTAATGCAACATACATACAAGGAAAAAACAGTTAAATATGAATATTAACTGATTAAACATAGCTTGAATCTTCATATAAAAATTTAAAAATGTCTGCAGTAGATCAAAACTTGGATAAAATGAAATTTAAGAAGAAAAATTTAGTAAGAAAAAAGTAATGGGTAAAAAATACAATTCAAATGAAATAAAAAATTTTTAATAAAATCTGAAATTTAATAACGGAAAGATTCAGTATCTATCAGAATACATGATGAAAAAAACAGGTGTCTGCCAGTAAAATCGAGAGAATTGGCAGCTATGCTATTCATTTACTGTACACTATCGTGTGATCATTAACACTATACCATGTTCAATTTTCTAATAACTAATAATTAATTCAGTTTTATTTTCTGTTCCTTCTGAATAAATATCATTAATTTTATATTTTTATTGCTGTTAAGAGCTGAAATTCAGTTTCAAGATCCATCTAAACTCCCAGATTCCACAGCAGCAAGTATGAAAATGTGCATTCATGATAATAAAGGGCATCACCTTTTTCCCCCCTTTTTAAATAACTACATAGATGCTCAAAGAACTTCATGAAATTATTTAGGGCAAAAGATACTACACAAGAACATAAAAGGAATCCATATTAATCATCATAACATGCACCCTCACACATCTTTGGAACATCTCATGCCATACACAAACTAGGTTGATTTTTGGTCCAATAAAAAACAATGTAAGGGAACAATGATTTGCTGAGGTAGACAATGGGAAAAACATTATTAAGAAGTAGGTAAAATAGCACACACCTGAATTTTTCCAAAGAGAATTCGAGAGTTGCATTCGACAATGACTTGAGTGCACTTACCTACATATACATGAAAAGTCAATCTAACATCACATAGAGTTTGAACAATTTTTGCCAGTAACAAAAGAGTAAGGCTGACTTATTACTTTCAGTACAAACTTTGTATTTCGAGAAGAAATAGAATATACTGAAAGAAAGTAAACTGCAGCCCCAAGAAATAAATTGGGAAAACTGTACATGAATGAAAGGAAGTTCCTACATACAGTACCTGCCACTTATTTAAATCACCTCCATTCCAAGCATATTTGAGTTTATTGAGAGGCTGAGTTTAATAAACAAAGATTTGTATACTGCAAATTGTGATGACAATTTTAAACATTTCAAGGAAAACAATAACTAACAATTAATTCATTAATTAATCATAAAATAATAATTACAAATTAATACCAAAATTAAACTATTTATATAATTTTGAGTCTTTTTTTTAATTATTTTTATAATTAAGTTTTTGGTGAAGTATTATCACTTACAAGCAACTAGTCTATCTATGTCTGTTTCATGCTGGTAAACAAAAGATTTTCAGCTGCATTCTCAATTTTGTGAAAGTGCTGATGACTTTTTCTAACAGCACGAGTTCAAGAATTTTTCTTAGAATCTGGAATGCTTTTCAACTGGGGATGGCATGCCATTAAGTTTTGTATCACTTTTACTCTCAGATTCTGCAGTTCTTTGTAACTTGGTTTTTATACACATCGCCTCAATACTGTTATGAATTTACACATATTCTAAAAATGAATCCTCAAAACTTCACTCAGTGCTATCTGAAACATTAGCTACAGCCTGCAACTCCTCTGACGCTTCTTCTAAGTTAAAACTACATTTCCAAAAACATTTTTTAACTGATTTTTAAGAGATTAAGCCCTGCATTGACTATAATCCACACAGCCTCTAGCAGAGATTTTGACTTACTTAGCTCCTTCGAAATACATGCAGTTTCACAAAATTCAATTTTCTTCAGCATTTACTGAACATCTTTTGTATAATGACATTCGAAAACTGAATAAAATTTGTATAAAACAAACTTAAACTTGTAAACTTGTATTTTTAAACTGAATTTGTATAAAACACTAAAACCCTTGAATATTAGATGTTGTATTTACAGAAACAGACATTAATGTTTTTCAGGAAGAGATACGTGTGCTGCAGAGCTATTTAACTACAAAGATATTATTTTCATTTTACAGTTTGCTGTACCATTTCAAAAGAAAATCAGTAAAAATACTGTTTGTCATCCAAGAGTTCTTGTTATGATAAATTAGATGTAACTTCCTGACTCCTTTCAAACATCGATGTTTCCTGCTTTTGTCAATAACCATTACTGTCTTCTTAATCAAGTTCATACTACATATTAATAAAACAGTTACTTAATCCTCCAGTTTCTTAAACAAACTTCTGTTTCACTTTTAATGTATGTTCTGGCAATGTTCCGAAACATAGTATAGTTCCCTTTATATTATAAATTTCAAGTGGCTTGTATTAATTTAGCCGCCCAAGTAAAACGTCTTTTGTCCACTTATCAACTGTATGATGATCAGCTTCTTCCTTCTCATCATGCAATTCCTGGTGAATAATGTTGGACTTCTCTTTCTCCAACTTGTGAGCTATGCCAATCAATATAAAATTCTCTTCTAGCATTTAACGAATTAGTGAAAAGCTCTTTTAATTCATTGTTTAAGTAAATTGGAAAATGCTGCTTGGAAAATACAGTGAAACGTAGTTTTTTTATGGTAGCAATTACAAAGAACAATAAAATCTTTTAACAATGTATCCTCTTATTTCAGGCTTAAGTCTTTTCGCTCGGCATTTCAACAAATTACAAGATAAGCACACAATAAGTTAAAAAGCTTCTTCCAATAATTTATTCAAATTTCAAAATTTATTTTTCTAGCCAGAAGATTGCCCTTTGTCTATTTAGTTGATCAGCCACTTAACGATTACAAACATGATCTTTTTATTATTTTTCTAAAACTTTTTATTACTTTTCCTTCAACTTTTTATTACTTCCTTTACTTGTCCTTTCCATTTAAAGACTATTAATGTATGGTAATACTTTAAAGCATTTCATGGACATTTTTTTTAACTCACTGTTAACATAATATATCTCTCTCCAGGATTTAAAGGGGGAAACTTTAAAAGATGAGATACAGAACTTGCACTTTCATGTCTTATCAGCTAATATTTGAACAGAAATCCTCATACATTTGCGATGCCTCTAGAGAACTAACTGATTTTGGTAATCTTAGGATAAGGAAATTTTGCTGCTCTGAAATAAGTGCAGACAAAGAACTCTGAAAACAGTACCTCACAGGTATAAAGACTGAGGGGCTAAGAAAGTATCAGTCAAACCAATTTTATTGAAGCACTCCATACCTGAATGGCACGGTCCACAATACATTAAAAGTATAAGCTACAAAATGTTTTGATCCTGGAAATCTGAACATAATAAGTGGCTGAATTTATTAGCCAGTGAGTTTAATAAGCAGTGGGTACTGTATAGCATTGAAAAAAAAGTGTGCAAAACAATTCAATATTTTTTAACCTTCTTTTAAAAGATGCCAGAAGATTGATTTTAAAAATTTTAAATTTGTCACAGACCACAGATTTGGTATTGCCTGAATTTTAAAATATTGCATATATATAATATTGCACATATAATTTTTTTAAATCATTGATTTTGAAAAAAACTGCCAGTAAATTATTATTTTAGATACAAAATAAAATTATTTGAAGGATTATTTTTTAGTCTATCTGATGGTGCAAAGAATGGCATTCCAGGATGATAGCTCAATTATTAAGCAAAAACATTGCTTTAAATGCATACAGATCTCTATTGAAGAGTTTAACGCCAAATTTTTGTAGTCTGTTCATCTGTGCTTTATGCAATATACATATGTACACATAAGACCTCCCCCCTTTTTTTTTAATTATTACAGCAGGTTATATATGGTAATATAACCTGCTGTAATATAATCTGCTTTTTTTAATAATTACAGCAGGTAATATATGATAAAAACAGCTTTTATTGAACATAATCAATATTTTATAAAACTAACTAATCTGCTAAAATAAATCACTAATGTGCTACATATGTCAAAAAGAAACATTGCTTAATAAGTTGAATTGATTTGACAACATTCTTTTTTAGCACAAAAGTAGCTATCTTATAGTATAATTCTGGAAGAAATGCAACATTAATATTGTCTAATAAAACTATAAAAACAACCACAAACGTCAAATAAAGAGCAAAATATTATAAAGTATTTTCCAGTGTTTAACAAGAACCACTGTATAATGTGCATCAATGATTTTGAGCTATATTTTCCTAATTTTTAGGTATATTCATTGTATAAAGAACACCCAATTCTGTACAAAGAAACATAAAAGATACAAGAGCAACGTTCTTATGTTTTGAGGTCACTTATTCGAAGATTTATCCTAGTCTCTCGAACAAATGTATACTGAACTGCCAATCAATAAGAGGAATAATATGTGTGTAGGTCAAATGTTTAAGGAAGTAAATATACCTGCAAAGAGGCTGCATTGTATTTAGTGGAAATGTTCAAAAGAATGCTATTGTAGGATTTCAAGGAAAGGGGGATATGAATTGGAGTAAGAATGCACTTCCAACAAGAAAAAATTCACAGAATTATGATTCAGATGTTTTCTCTTTCTGTGGTCATCTGAAGCTGTAATTTTGAAGCGAACATCGAAGGCTTTAGTTAAAACATAATTGATGTAGCGTTCCTTTTAGTAGTAAATATGGCTCTTGCCAAACTAAACAACACAGTGTTGGTTTCAAATGCAAAGTCATTCCGTTTGCGAAAGAAAATAGTGCTGGAGCAAGGACGTTTGGTGCTGGTGAAAGATCGAATGGATGATGATTTATGGATCAGAGTAACAGAGGATAGTGAAGATGAAACAGAAATCGATGATGTGCCTTAAGATTTAACAGAATAAAGCATGACAAACTTTTCATGTATCCGATAATGAAAAGTTTTTAAGTTCAAAAGGTACATTATTTCTTTAAAAAAAAACAGCATAAGTACATGTAAAAATGTAACTTTTGTATGCTGATTTTTTTCATATTTTTAATCTATCACTTTTATATCTGGCGTATAGTGCGCACCCATAAATTTCGATCATATTTTTGTTGTTAAAAGTGTGCATTATATGCCGGAATATACAATAATTCAATAAATTGACAGATCTGGAACCATGGCTAAAGATACCAAGTGTAAATTAAATACTTAATTTTCTGAAATTGAAAGAATTGATATGAAAATATATGAAATTTCTCTCTCCCCTGCTTCATCCGCTATTAAAAAATAAAGTAAAATAACATAAAATCTACTCTTTTCTCCCTTAATAACTCAAAAAAACCTGGCGTATAACAATCAATTCACAGATTTCTAGGTCCTACTTCGTTACTTTTTGGGAATTAATTCCATATTAATAACTCACAAACACCTGACAGATGCAATGAAAATGCGAATTTCTCTGAAACCAATGCATTTCACAGATTTCCAGGTCATACTTTGTTACTTTACAGGGATTAATTCCACATTCTTGTGGTGCTGCGTCATATCAGCATCACTGCTTTTTGAAATCCCTTTTACAGCTGTTAAAAACTTTTAAATGTTCCACAAAATATTCAATATATAAGTTATCTTTTTTTGACTTTTTAATCATTTTCCTTTTAGTTGAAATATATTGGGTTGTTTGCTACCCTTTTCCGAAACTGAAAAGTCACCAAATGAATTACATCAGCAGCAATTAAATGCAAAGCAAAAAAATGGAGAGGGGAGAGGGATTGTCTTATAAAACTTACTCCAGACTTTTATACTGCTTACTTTTTTTCTCTGCTATCAGAAATTACACTTTTAGAAAAATTATACAGATGTATACAGAACTGAACAGAAACAAAAAGATGAGACAATAGATTACAATCTTAAACATCAATAAGATGAGAAATTTTAAGGTATACTGAGAGATCACCACTGCTCAGTTTTCATTAGAAGGCATATTAGAATTCCATATTCAATACGAAGGAATGTCAGGGAATTGAAAATTTTAACAACTTACACCTGAAATATCTCTCAAATTGAAACCCATAAATGAAAATCATAATGTCTAATTCTACCATGCCACTGGCTAAAAAGAAATAAAATCAGCAGATATATTTAAGACAATATAACCATAACACAAACTAATTTTCTTGGCACCTGTGAGATGAGAAATAAATGTTAGCAATACCTACTTTATTTTAGAAAAACAATATTTATTCTAGAATCCTTAGAAACATGTACCTTTTATACAATAGTTTTTATTTATAAACTGCTTATATTATTTTATAGTGGTAAGAGGACTAGCGATGAGAATAGAATTAAAGCCTTAAATCTGAAAAGCTTATTACACATTAATTAAATTTCTCAAAAGGAAAAAAACTTACAGTTTCTCGCTCTCGATCCATAATTGCTTCCAATTCTTCAAAGTGGCGTAATTTGATTTCTAATTTTTTCATCTGTGTTTCAACTAATAAAGCTACAAGAGATTTGATTTTTCTTTCTTCCACAGCAGCCAGATGCTATAAAAAATTCAATTTATAATTACATCAAATTATAATTCAATTTGGAATAGAAATACACTAAACCTTGTTAGTTAAAACTTGAAAAACAAAATCAGCTAATTCTCTTTATTAGTGAAAAATAGCAAGTGCCACTCAGTTTCATTATCTAAATATTTAAATATTTGCATTTGATAAATACAGCTTAACACATGATTTTCAAGATTCACCATTTCTTTTTAAACCTGTAATAACATTCTCTATTACATACTTTTTAAATAACCACTATTTTAAGCAAAACAGCTTTTCTCCTTTTTTCTTGAATACATTTGTACTTTCAGTTATTTAACATTTAGCTTTTGTGCATCATCATTTGTTGAAAATGATCCACTTATACCAGATGTAATTTTCACCATACATTAAATGGTTGAATTAGATTGTAATTATGTACAAATTTGATTACATATTTAAAGCAAGGAGGAAGCTCCAAATAACTTATATAAACAAACAACTGCATATTTAAAAAGTTTACACACATGCAAGCTTTTTGAATGATAAATATAACTACTCAACAGAAACTTGACATGCATGACTAACAGATAAATGATATGAATATATTCAAATAAAAATAACTTCACTCTTTAAGAGACACAAAGCTGGAACATTAATTACTTTTGTAACTTTTCAGCATTGCCTGATGAAAATTGAAAAATGAACATCTGGATGAAAGCTACACTTCACTGCACAAAAATATAAAATGTCTGGTAAAAACTGAAAAGTTCATTAAAGTGTCTAAAATTTTAGTAAGAGTAAACAGACAACTACTGATCAGTTTTTTCCAATGTAATATATGTATTTTTACAGCTATTTAAAAAGTAAGTTTTTTTAATTAGTTTTCTACATTTTACATTGTTTTTCAGATCTGTATATTCCTTCTTTTTTTAAGCATTTTAAAGGTAACTTTTCAGAATATTTTTACTAATTTGAGTTGTTTTGTTAGTTTAAGTTCAAACTAATGAGAATCCACAATTTATATGATATATCACTTATTAAAATTTATTTATACATATTTAACACAACACTTAAAAAGTAATTAATTTTTAGGATATTGCTCAATCTCTGCAACTATTAAGACCAATGCCAGGCATATAAAATAAGCCATTTAGAAATGACACAGACTAAAGCTTATTACAATTCTCAAGAAAAATGTATTAATACAGAAACATTCAATTTTCATATTTAAATAAAGCAGCATATACAGATCAGTTTTCATTTGCAAATTTAAACCTAGTACTTTTATCATCAGAGAAATATGGGTGTTTATAAAGTCCCGGACCATTTTGATGTTTAATAACTCATAAAATAATAAAGATAAATTTAAATTAATAACAAATGGTTCACATAGATTAAAAAAATTTCATGCCCCTTGTCAATGAACTTCCACGTGTGCCCCCTTCGTCGCATGGAGAATATCAAAATATCAATCAAGTCGATATTCAATTTCACGCCAGATACCGATAAGCATGTCGGCATCCACAGAGGCTATTGCGGTTGTAATTCTGGCTTTTCGGTCACCAATGTACGACACTCTCCTCCTGTAAACGTTGTCCTTTACAAATCCCCAAAGGAAAAAGTCCAGCAGCATTATACCAGGTGATCTGGGTGGCCAAGGAATTGAACCTCCTCGCCCAATCCATCTTCCTGTAAAATGGTCATTCAAAAAACTACGAACGATGGTACCCCAATGAGGTGGTGCACCATCTTGTTGCAAAAAGACATGTGGCTGAAGCTCTTATAGTTGTGGAAGTACGAAGTTTTCCAACATGTCTAAGTATACGACTGATGAAACCGTCTTTTCTGTAAAAAAGAAAGGCCCAATGACTTGGTCGTGCATTAGTCTACGCCACACATTAAACTTTGGGAAATCCCTTTGTGCCTCACGGTATTCATGGGGGTTTTCAGATCCCCATATGCGCACATTATGCCGATTCACAATGGCAGAAAGATGAAAGGATGCTTTGTCGGAGAACATTATGCGCTTCAGAAATTCAGCATCATCTTTTAGCCTCCTTAGCATATCTGTTGCAAAGGCCATGCTCCTAGGCCTATAATAATAGGCAACAGTTGCCAAAAACAAAAGAGAAAAAAATGCAATTAATAAGCAGATGATATTTAGAAAAGTACAGATATTTAGACTGGAAAATGAAATTATCTGAAATTAACCACACACGCAGATGATATTTACAAAAGTACAGATATTCAATCCTGAAAAGGAAAATATGTAAGTTATTCCATCAATAAATGCCATAAGTTTGCTTATATCTTTATTATTTTATGAATTATTAAACATCACAATGGGTCCGGGACTTTATAAACACCCTGTATTATGATCATTATTACCATTACTTTGCCTGACATAAAGAACAGTATGAAATGTAGAAAGCTTACTTTAGCTTTTACGGCTGCCGCTCCTAAAGCTGCAGCAGCAGCCGTAGAGAGCTGAGCATCCTTCAAAACTCGTTCTTGCTCTGTTTCTGCTGGTTTTGGTGGAACTGCATCAGAAGATTCCTGTTGGCTGTCTGTTCCAGATTTATCTGCATTTGCTTCTGTGCTCTCTGACTGATCTGTTACCTCAGAGGATTCAGCATTTGCAGGCAGAGGTTTGTTTTCAGCAGCGATTTCAGACTTTTCCTGAGAAGACTGATCAACATCCATGGGTTCAGTCTAAAAAATTACATTTGAAATGAAGCTCTTTACTTCTAAATTTCATAAATTTTTAACAATAAACGGGCTACTATCGATGAATAGTACATTACATTAAATAACATAAATTTTCCATTTAATTAATAAAAAAATAAATACATGTTTTTCATTCAAATCATAATCAAAGTTGCTAAATACTTATAAATGTGAGATGAGATGTGTGACCTAAGGGAAAAACATGATTAAGAACTTACCCAGAATCAAGAACCAGACACAGAATGAAGACCACAAAATAGACATGTGAATTATTTATTCTTAATTTTAAGCATCACTATCTCTTGAAAAAAAATTAAAGAAATTTAAATGATAGTAGACTAGATTAATAAAATTTCATACGCTGAATAACACACATTATTATTGCTAGATCTACGGTATCGTGGACTATATATATGACATGTCGAAATACACATACACTGCCATCGAGTACACAGGAACAAGTCAATCTGAGATCATCAACACAAACTAAAGAGTCTTGTGAACGCATAACCACAAATAATTTTGAAGGAAGCCTGTTCAATCGAAAACTATATTCATTACCTTGGAAATGATAGAAAATGCTCATCAACACTATTACTCATTCGACGAACCACATGGTCCATGAAATAAAACTCTAGTGAAGCAATCTTTCATGCATTTGTCCTTGCATGCAGATTTTAAAAGCAGCTATCTCATACAAACATAATGTTACAACATCTTAAAATCATCAGCAAGTTGATTTAATAACTCATAAAATATGGTATGGCTTTTCCAAGACAACAGTAGAAAAAAAGACACACATCAGCAAGGCAGCAGTGAAGGAACAGGGCCAGAGCCCATCCTTCACCCCTGAACTCCAAACGCAGAAGAAGAAGAAAAACAGGTTGGTGAAGTCCTTTCAAGAGTTGTCCTCATTCAATGACGATTAAAAAAACAAACGATGCGTAAATACCAAGGTGGAGGCTGGCCTGCACAATGAGTTCCTTTAGATGTTTCACAAGTACTTCTGAATCTAAAGACTACATCTGTCAAGAATGGCCAACCCTTCAGTCGTTTAGCCAGCTTATCACTTGAGAAATTAGCTCAGAATGCCGCCCAAGAGGTGACTCTTGGGATGCTGAATTATTATACCCATAAGAAAGGTGCAATACACAGCTACAAATATCCAAAATGTACTGCCCACTCCAAAAACATGAACCTAGTCTAATGATATGATAGACAGCTCTGCTAAAAACCGTTTTAACCAGGGTGGCAATATTTTATATGTCAATCTGACAGATAACTTCATTAAGTGAAATGAAATGAATTAGCTTTAATTAGTATCTCTTTCACAGGGAAAAAATATTTGATACATGTCTGAAAAGAAATTTAGAAATTTCCTACATTACAAAGGCTTCCAGTGAGAAACAGGAACTGGCATGTTTTACCTAGTCAGTAACAGAATGGTTGACAATCCACATAAGTAATTCATTTAATGTCTATGAATTCTTAATAAGACAATCAGCCAAAACAATACAACAGCACTACTTGGAGTCTGATCTAGCAGAGTTCTGCACAGAATATATACTCTGTTCCCATTAACCAGCATAATGTATTTAATGCATCATTAGCAGCAACTGCAGCCACCAAAAAGCATTTGTTTAAAATGAATTAAGAGCACATTTCTACATGCTGTTTACTTTAAACAAACTGCTTACAAAACTGTATTAAAATATATATATAAAAAAAAGGATATAAATTTATATTAAATCACTTCTGTATGTGTATATAAAATAAACTACGTAATGTAGAGATGGAATGAATTGCTTATGTGGGTTGGTTACTACTTGTTTCTCACCAAGATTGAAATGAGTGAATCCCCGTTTCTCGCTAAGCTGCTATTAAATTTAATGTAATTAGAGGATTTATACTTATATGTATATAAGTACAAATCCCCTAATTAGTATATATATATAACAGTATATATATGTATATTTATTATAGACTTTATTAAAATATGTGTAGAATTTTTTAAATTGAAGAGCACAGCTACAGCTTATATCAAATACATATATATAATCCCTAACTGCTATGGCAAACATTAAACTGAGACTGACTTTAAGGAAGGGGAAAAAAGAAACTGCTAATTAAATTTTCTTTCTTTTTAAAGTTTAACACATTTCTGTTTCCTTATTAAATTTTCCTTTACATTCTTATGATTTTGTTCTGCTCATTTTCACTTTTCAGAAGAGCATCAACAATATTTCATAAAAACCTGGGCTTTTTGGTATGTCCAGTCTTTTCTGGAGACTTTCAGTTGATATTTGGCAACAGAAACAATTTTAGTGAAATCTTCCCAAAAATTCTGCAGTAGCACACCATATTATTTTGAATACTTTTATCTATTGCTACTGTGGCAAATGTCGCAACTCGAACAACAATGAACCGTTCCACATTGGTGATGGGAAATCAATAGATCACATACAGAATCACCAATGCCCTCTGGTTGGCAATCACCTTAATAACTAGTTGGTCCTAACAATCACCACGGTCCTCTGTTCCTTTTTTTATGTTAAATAGTGTCCCCAGTTTAACTGTTTTTCTACATTTACTGCACTGTCTTACACTGGTAACCTCATGTGTTGACCACCAGTAAATATTAGTCATTTGGTAACCCTTTGTGCTTTGAAGAGCCCATGCATTATGAGCTAAAACTATCAATTAGTTGAAAATTTTACATACTACCTATAAAGCAAAGCTTGAAAAAAAATTAATATACAGACTGAAAGACAAACAAACCTTTTCAACTCCATTTTCGACTTTCACTTCTACATTAGCAGGCAAAGAAGTTGTTCCTTGCTGTGTTTGGCTTGGTTGACTTGTGTCTTTTTTTTCTTTATCAGCTCCTTCTTCTGCAAAGTAATTAAAAGATATAAAAAATTAAACACATATGCTGTTTACTCAAAGTTTAACAAAAGAATTTGGAACTCAGCAGGATAAGAAAATCAAGCAATAAAGCATCCATATATAATATTTAGTTTTGTAAAAACTGGCATTAAGTTTCTATATTCAATTAAGCCCCATTAAATATTTTTTTATTATTATTATGTAAAAAGAATTAACTTTAAGTTGGATTCTGAGTGCTCAAAGACTAACTTTCATTGAATGGTTAATTATTTGGCTACAAAAGTAGCAGAAGCATCTGATAGCTAAATAAAATGGGTTAATGTTCTAAACATAATGCTTAAACATATTTAAAGGCAATCTTTCAAGTAACTGAACATTAAATGAAAGTACTGCTTATTGAATATGGTATCCATTTTTTTTAAATTTATTTAATAGAAAAAAAATCTTCGCCGAAATTTTGCTTATAATATTTATTACTGCATTGTGTCACAAATAATAACTCAAAACAGCAACTGCAAATCTCCTTAAGTTTTCTTTCTATTACTTACCAATTAATTCATGTATGATCGAATTTTGTGAACTTGTATGAGTAAAGTAATTTTAGTAAAGTAATTAAGAGAAAGTTTAAAAGCAACCAATTCTTAAAAAAATTTCCAGTACATACATAGAAAAACATTTATTATGATCTATCTATCTATTCATCTATAATCTTAATGATGTACATTCCCAATTTAAAAATGAACTTCATTTCAGTTAACATAGCAATGTAACAAAAATGTACTGTTTATTTTAGAAATAGCCATGTGTGAATTAAAGATAAATATAAGCACATAGTTATGTAAAGCAAAATGGGCTATATGTTGTAAAACAACAGAACATATCCGAAGTTTCAAATGTTGCACAGCATAATGAAAATACACCAAACAGTAAACTGAAACAGTGGCTTGAAAGATGCTTCACTTAAAAATATTGCATTCTAAAATGATAGTGCATAGTCTATAGATTCCAAAGTATAATAATGAAACCTTATTTTGTGAAACTTGTACAAAATGCAAGCAAATCTGGTTACCATTCTTAAGAGAATAAGACATAGTACATTGTGATGTACTTGAATTTGTGGTTCAATGAAAGATACATCTTTATGTAGCACAAAATACTTTATAACATTCAATGATGACAAATTGCAGAAAATTAACGTGTACATCCTATGGGAAAAATC
Organism: Stegodyphus mimosarum; assembly: GCA_000611955.2. NCBI lineage: Eukaryota > Metazoa > Arthropoda > Arachnida > Araneae > Eresidae > Stegodyphus > Stegodyphus mimosarum. Next base: position 510,119 of record KK112662.1, read on the forward strand.
CAAAGCCCTTGAACCATTTAAAAAGTACAAATTTCAGGCTGAAAGACAGACTGGGAAGCAACTGAAACTTCTATGAAGCAACAATGATAAAGAATTCAAAAGCCATAAATTCAACCAATTCTTAGAAAGGGATGGTATTCAATGCCATTTCTCAGTCAAATACACACAGTAACAGAACAGAGTAACAGTACAGTAGCAGAAGGTGTTAACTGTACTTTAGCTGCAATGACCAGATGTCTGCTATTCAAGTCAAAACTATCCCAAAGATGCTTATGCATGCAACCAACGGCCCAAAATGCCTGAAGAAATCCAGTCTAAAGAAGGCTACAGTACAAATGTCCTTCAGGATATAGGAAGTACAGCTTTTCTATAAACTAATTCAGGAAAAACAAATTTCTCCCAAAAAGTTAAGAATATACTCTCATAGGATATTTTGAGGAAAACAGGAACATATAAGTCATAATGTTCAATTTTTGAAACTATCAGAAACTGAATAAAGATTGGAAACTTCAACAGCTGAAAAATAGGAATTAATTGAATTTCTTCCCATTAAAGAAAATTCGGAAGCCAACAAAAATTCGAAGAAAATATAATTCAAGGGTCAAAGTCCAGAAATAGAACCAAGTCAAACTTGACAATTGGGTCAGAAAGCCTAAGCAGTTACTGTTCTGAATATAAAATTTTCTAAGACTGTGCACATCAGAATATGTCAAACTTTGTATGAAGCATGGATGAAATTGCATAAAATTGCATTAAGTCTATACCTGCAGTATAAATGCTCACCAATATTTTAACAAAGAAACTTTGGTAGGATCAAATATAGAAAAGGCATGAACCTGTTAAAGTCTAGAACTTTCTAATAAACATATTTTTTCTGTTTTATTCTCTTTTCAGCTATGTAAGAGAACTTGTTGGGAAATTTGCATTTCTCCCTGTGTCTGCATGATGCTGAAGCAGATGAAAATTGCAGTGCTATATAATCCCACTTCAAGAAGCAAGGGAAAATGTGAATTTCAGAACAATTAGAAATTTTAATTTTATTACTCAGAAATATTGCTAAATCTATTAATATATTATGGAAGCAAATATTTTCAATCAAAAATATTTATACTGGAAGTTAGAATCGATAAACTATATATCTTTACTAGGTTTTTAAATTCTGATTTCTGTAAGGAAATTTAAAAAAAGAAACGGGGGGAAGAAAGAAAATTGAATTCTAAATAGAGACAAGAAATATACAATTAATCACCAATAAAAGTACTTATATTTCATTATGAATGTAATATTTATAAGCAGAATACTTTGCACACTTAATTTCTGAATTAGACAATTTTTTTTACAGCACCCTTCTTCATTTGCCTACATGTTTATTTTTTCAACGAAAATGCCTTCATTATTCGTACCAGATATGATCAAAATACAGTCTGATTTACATATATACATGTTCATCATCTGCCAATATGTTTACTGTTTCAATGAAAATGGCTTCATTAGTTTTCACACCAGATATGGCTGAAATACGCATTATACATTATATAGAAATATACATTATATAGAAAATAGAAAACATTCTTTCACAGGTTGTATTTGAACAAAGTATCTTTTCGTTACAGCAGAATCCACAAACAATGTGTTTAAAAGCTACTTCAAATCTCTGAAACTGAAGTGGGTAGGTGCATTCAATTCAAAATTGAATTAAGTAACATTCAGCTTCAATTATTATGTTTCGTCATCTTTCTTGAAGAAATTAGATATTTCTTTTGATTTTATAACACTATTATAACACATTTTTTTTATGCCACTGTATAAATACAAGCTGTTTGCAGTCACCTTTTATGCTATGCATGACTGAAAAATCTTTGTTGCTAGTGCTGTAGTCCATGACTTGCAGAAATTCTAGATGCTTTAATGCATGGGAATTCTGAAGTCTTTAAATTTCTGGCTTCTCATTCAAAAGCAACATAATTCACAAACTTAAAAAATTTGCAATTTAGTTGCAAGCATGTAATATATTTTCTTGCCATTATATAACGAAATGGGACCTGCAGGGTAAACAAGCTCTACACTGGAAGATATTTGATTGGAAAGTCAGAATTTGCTGATCTAAAAGATAATACTGTTCAAAACCAATACATGATGTCATGACAGAATTTCACCAATCACCGGATGAATAAGTTGGTTTTGTTTTGCGTACTACTTCCCTTGCTCCCCTTTCAATAAAATCTGACATTTTTTCTGTATTTTCCATAGCTTGTAGTTTTTAAGGAACTTCTATAGAAACTATGGAGAGTCTATATGTAAGAAATAATGAATATAATTAAAAGATTGGTATAGTACCTCCTTCATCTCTGTCCAATGTGCCAGCAATGCCAGTCATATCTAATCCCGATTTTGGGTCAGTATTGCCATCCGCTGCAGCAGCTTCTACATTTTTAATGTGGGCATCAAGGAGAGCAGATGGAACTTCATCTTTAATTTTTGCAAATTCCTCTGCATGAAATAAATACAGAATTTACTTGGAATGTAATTTAAATATAAAAATACTAAAAGTATTTTAGAAGATAATATATTAATAAAAGGGAACAATACATATTCACTGAGAACAAACAGAACATTATATAGTATTAATAGATGAGATATATTGAAGGCACTGTACAACAAAAATTAATTAAATATCCCCAAATTCCTTATTTTTGAAGCAAAATTAACTAGATTTTCTTTTAATATTAAGAATGACAAATAAAATTTTTTTTAATAATTGGTAATGCTTAGGGCAGCATTTCCATAAAACGATTATTACATGTTGCATATATGAAATTCAGATAAGAGAAAAACAAAAATCTCTTTATATGTATATAACACAATTTAAAAAATTCTGAAAAGAAATTTAAAGAGAAAATAAAGTTGCAAAAAGGATCAACTATGTACGTAAAACCTCAAACAATCCAATCCAGATTATTTTTAATTTTATGTGATGTAATAGGGTTTTTCTTTTTCACAAACATTCTGGGGTGTAATTTCATAGAATTCTAACAAATCTTACATAACTATTGAGCATTGCTTCTTTAGTAAATACATTTACTGAGTATAATAAGGTAATGTTTATGTTAATTAACCCATCATCTTATTGTTTGAACAATACTATTTAAACAATATTTACTTATTGTTTGAACAATACTATTTAAACAATATTACTATTTCTACTTTACATTAGCTTTCACTAGGATGTGCATGAGACGTGTGTTTAAGAACAGAGTTCCGGAAAGTTTGAGAGCTTTGTCAGCGACCCTCACCAGGTTCTGAGAATTATATAATTAGGCATTAGCTTTTCGGCAGCCAAATTATTCATGCAATTAGTTTAGAACTCAGCCAAAGCTTAGGCTTTTACCTTGTAAGTCCCAAATTACCATTTAATTTGATTTCACTTTATGCTATCAAAAATCCCACAAGCTTCAAATATTAAATTGTACAAGCCATGTACTTATCACATTTAAAGTTGTAAATAAAAAGACTTGTTTAAAGTTTCTTCTGTGTCTACAGTTGTTTTTATTAGACAGGGCAATAAATCATTTGACAATCTCAGTAGCAACCAGGGCTGTGGAGTCAGAATCGGAGTTGGCAAATTTTTAGGTAAAAGGAGTCAGAGCTGAAGTCTAAAAACACGTCAACTCTGACTCCAAATTTTGTTGGACAGTTTCAATTTGACATGACATTAAAGTGAATTGGGAAAACAAAAATAATAATAATAATAATGACAAACCAGTGTTGCCACTCAAACAGAAGAATGAAATTCACTGACTTTTCTACATTTTCCAGGTGTGTTTCAAGAAAATTCCAGTCTATCCACATAATGCACTTTGGCTGTGCTAAGTGGTAAATTAACTATGGTACCACTTGAAAAAACAAAAATTTGCCAATTCTATATGACTTATATATAATCCCCAAAAATTACTATTATAACTATAATACACATTGTTTTCTCCACTGAAGATTGAGATCAGAATCCAATATGGATCAGATTATCCAATATGGATAAAAAAAAATTTTTTTCCCTCCCTCCAGACATTTTGCAGCTAAACGAAAGAAACAAATCTATTTAATGATATTTTTAAATAAGTTCAGGTACTTTATATTTATTTAGCAGCACACATAAGCAAAAAAATTGTGCAATGAATTTCGTGATGTTATGTCAGCATACTGCTAGAATTAAGTTTCAGATTATGCCAGAGAAAATTTCCTGAAATTTGAAAGTATTACTTACTAATAATAAATAAATTTAGGGAAAAGAAGCAACATTAAATGATATGAATAGCATTAAAATAATTAAAAAACTGAATTACAATAATCAACAATATTTTGGTGAATATATTTATATTAAATGGTTAGCCTAGATGACTGATTACTATTTTTTTATTTTACTGCAAAATAGCAAATAAGGCATTTATTAAAAAGGAAAAGAAATTTTTTTAAAGATTTTGAGGTAAAACCCTAGTATACGCTACAGCCGTGGCACGATTTTGAAAATTGCCGCCCACAGCAAAATGGCCCGTTTACTGCTCATCATAATGTCACCAAATCCCATGTGTACCGTACTACGTATACGTATTTTCTTTAGTTCAACATGCACTGCACATGCGCATGCGAGTCTTTTCAATTCTCGAGGTTACTGGAAACCAAAGTTGATGGAAACTTGCTTTGCCTTTCTAAAAGATAATCTGTTTGGAGCTTCAAGAACTGGCTCTATGACAGCTGCCTGAGTGACACTAACACGCACCAAGAAAGTGATCGCTTCCAACGTTGGCCCAAAACTCACTCTTTCGGGGAATCGCTGTATGAAATTCTCTGACTTTTCCAGATTTAGACTAAAATATTTAAATTCCCTGACTTTTCCCCGAATTTTTTGGTCAATTTTCGAATTCTCTGACTTTTTCCTGTTTTCCAGGTAGTGTGGCAACCCTGACAAACTGAGTTATTATTTTTATTTATGAACTATATACATTAATAATATTTAGTTATTTTCCAATGTTTGACATATTAATAAATATAACGGAGGAGGATGGATGTGATATTTGCCATTATTCATTAAACTAATTCTTTTAGTTACTTCTTCAGCTCATAAATGGCATCATTGTAGCATAATTCACAAGAAAAATGAGCCCTTGGCCACAAAATGCATCATATACTACAAATCTCCCTGTTAAATTTAGGCAAGCAGCAATAGCAGAAAGGACTCCCTAAAGTGATGCCATTCTTGAAAGGCGAGCAGAATAGGGAGCAATTATTGATCAAGCAATGCAACAAGGAAGTACATATTTGATGATAAAGAGGTTGTTAGAATTAAGAACGTTTTTAGAAGATGTAGATAACCCTAATGTTTCACTAACAGAAAGACTGTGGAAAGATTTTGCAGATTTGAAAACTCTTTCTTCTGCACCACATACAGCCACAAAAAAGAAAAATTAACAGAAGGCTTGTTTCTGCGAGAATGAAAAAATATGATGTTTGTTCTTTCTAAAATGAGACGGCTTACTGCAGAAAGAATCATTTCCTCAATGAAGAAAAGAGAAACTAGTTTGATAGACAATGAGATCTTGCTGGGTTCAATATATGTAGATCCAAAACACCAAATTTTGTTGGATGACAAACACATTGAAAAGGCAAAGAAAGCCATCTATGAGCTTTCACTAAGAATGAAATTAATCTCAGAACAACTCGAGTATTCAAATCAAGACAGACTGCAGACACTGCAACTGAGTCTCTATCATCCTCTTTCGTTGATGAATTAGATTTTGAGAAATATTTGGATAATATTGAAAAGACTAAGTCAAAGTAAATGAAAATAAAGAACTAAGAGACTTTAGATATAAAAGTAAAAAAATATATAAACAAGATTTCTACATACAAGAAGAAATAGAGAAATATAATCGCTCTTGCAAGACACCTCTTTTAGAACTTATACAAATCTATCCTGAAAAGTTAAAAGAAGTAGCCCTAATAGTAACAGCTCTTCCTCCTACTAAAGTTAGTGTGAAAAGACTATTCTCATCTCATAAAATCGAATCTATGGTCCTTTATCAAAGAAGATCTTGCCGAAGCTATACTGTTTTTAGAAATTACTAATGCCAGTTTTTCCATTTCATACTAAATGCTAATTAATATAAATAATCTGCTATGCCAGATTTTTTTTCATGACCCCAGATATTAAATGTAAAAATAAATATCCTCCCGTAAATAATTTACTTCTTTGGTAAACAATATATATAAGTAGTTTTAGAATTCATTTTAAGCAAACAAAAATTTTTTTTTAATTCTAATGAGACAGATGTGCTTGTTCCTAATACATAATAAATTAAATGTTGGAACAATGTTTGGCCCTGTCCCCCCCCCGTAGCAAA
>KK112662.1:516546-540523 GCA_000611955.2 Stegodyphus mimosarum
TATATACATATATATTTATTTATATTTAAAAATAAGCTGTAACACATTGGTATATCTTTACATAGACATGAGGGAATCTTTAAAATTCTAGGAGTCCGTCATTTTCCCTACCGACTGCACAGCCCTGGAAGGAACCAAGTATTTAACTGAGAAGAAACCTACAATGAAATATATTTATTATTACGAGGAAAAAATACTCTTTTTTAATGTAACAGATAAAATTAAGCCTTTCAAACAAAAGCAAATACTACAGTTTCCTTCACTAGGAGAAAATAAATTTAACTGTTTTCAAACCTCAGATGACTTTTTAAATGAAGGAACTTTAAAATCATACAACAGAGTTTACAATGAAATATCACATTTGAAAGAATTTCAGCTAACACTTGGTCAATATCTCCTACCGTGCCAGAACGAAAATTCATAGATCCTAAATCCTTTCACGACAACAGCTAAGCTGACTAATATGAGAGCAGCTGATTTCAAAAAATTAATTTTAAACCGATTCTGACAAAAATATAAATTCAAAGAATTACTTTTAAACGAATTTTGGATAAGTTTACCTGAGAACATACGGACTTATGAAAATGAGCTACTTATATTTTACTTCTTTTTGGGATAGGATATTTTGTAAGGCAAGGTTTTTCATAACACTGTGCCTGACATTAAAAGAATTTGTAATTCAAAGACTCAAACACTTCCAAGTCACTGAAGACTTAAAATATTAAAATTTTTGTTTATACTACTTTATTATTTGTTTCATTTAACAACTAGTTTTAATAGCCTCTCCTTTTTTTATGGGCAAAATTAAGAATTGACAGACTTTTTTAATATGTGTTAATATAAAAATTGTAATAAGTATTTATTTTGTTTATCTAATACTGTTGCCATTTATTTTAACAAAAGTAAAAACATTTAAAAAAAATTAACTGCAGAGCAAACTAAAAACCAAAATTTACTCTGCAGTTACTTTAAAATTTTAGAAATTCCATGGCAAGGAAAGTTTGGGAAACTTTGACTTAGAGTTAAGATTTTAAGAAATGATTTAAAGATGATAGTTTCAAGAAATGATTCTGATGTTTATATTTGTATCAATGTGTTATATTATTGAATTTGATTTTTTTAAAGACTGAATTTATATGTTAATATGATTCTGTCAAACTTTATTTGAGAGTTGTAAACTACATGACATTAATATTCTACATACTAACAACATGCAACGGCAAAGATGCACATATCTAAACAGTGTTCCATAACAAATTTGACTCATTTTCAACTAATCACCGAACGACAATAGAAAAATTAACTTAGAACCAAAAATAGGATACACTGAAAAATATGAAAATTTGCATAATTCTGGTTGAACATAAGGGATACTAAATTTTTGCACACATCAAGCTAGTCTCATTTCACAACTGAAATTCCTCATCTATGACCAACTTCACATATATTTTAGTGAATTAAGTTAGGGCAAGAAACTGCAATACAGATTTTGAACACTAAATTAAACTGAGAAAGAAATTTTGAACACTAAATTATTAAACTAAACTGAGAAACAAATTTTGAAAAAATAAAAAGAATTTGTATTACATTTACAGAAGAACAGTATTTTAATAATAAAGCACTTTTCTTAAACAACTGTATCATACAACTATTTGAATAGCCCTTATCTTTAGATCATTCAGTTATTAATTGTGAAATTAAATGCACATATTTATGCATTTTAGCAACTTTTCCAACAATTAATATACTAGTTTCACACGTAAAAGAGTTTTAAAATTAATTTATTTCAAAAAAGCATCTCAATAAATGAAATGAGGATAAAATCTTACCATAGTTGAAAACTTGGTCTACTATCAACATAATTAATAGGCTGAAGAAGAAATTAATATGAAAAAATTTGATGGCTTTGTTTTCTGATTTTTTCACTACTTTCACCAAAATCTACTGAAAATCAACATAAAATTATGATTACAATAATGTGTCAAAATGCTTACCCATAGCAGCCTGTGCTGCAGCTGCTGCTATCCGAGGATCTACAACAGATGCCAAAAATGATACAGTTGACATAATGGGATTGCCAGATTTTGAAAATGGAATAGGTTGAAATGCCAATGGTCCTGTAAAAATATATAAATATATCTAGATATAAATAAATATAAAACTAACAAAAAAATCATGCTTCTTAATTTATAGTATTTTAAAGCAATTTTAGCAGGAAAGAGAAAGAATATTAGCTATACAGCACTTATTAAGCAACTTAAAAAATTTACTAGTAAGCAGGAAAGCTCATTAATGTTTAAAAATAAAGTAATATTAAATAATCTAATAATAATATAAAATAGTAAATACAGGAAAACCTACTAAATGCATAAACTATATGATCAAAAGTATACAAACACATATATGTTTTACTCTCTCACATATCGGCAAAAAATTATCATGAGGTAGGGCTACTTTTTTGCTGCAATAACAACTGCCTCTCTCTAGGAAAGACTGTTTATTATTTTTTTTTTAAATGTTTCAGCACGAATTGCATCACATTCTTGTAGAAAAACACTGATCAGTTCTACCATGGATTTGTGGCAATGTAGCCTAGGTTGGAATCAATGTTCTAATGCATACAACATGTGTTCTATGGGATTGAAGTCTGGGCTTTGAGCAGGACAATCCGTTTCCTGAATCCCATGTCTACAAACCACCTCTGTGGAGTATGGAGACAGGAGCAAGATCATATTGAAACAGGAATGGCCCCTCTCCAAACAGTATTAGCGCCAAATAATCAAAAACATTGAAATATGCTTCTGTTTTGAGTGTTTCTTGCACAGGAAAAGAACCCAGACCAAATAATAAAAAAGCCCAAACCATTATGTTTCTCCTCCTTCAAATTTCACTCGCAGCACAATACAGTCAGGTAAAAAGCATTCACCTGGCAATCTCTGCACCCTAGTTCTACCATTGAATTGCCAGATAATAAACTTTAATCCATCACTCCATAACACGTGATACCATTGCTCAAGTTCTAGTATTCAGGCTCGCACCTGTAAGTGAAACTTTGCACTAGTAGCAGTACTGTTTGGTTTATAAGCAGCAGCTCCATCGTGATAGCTAAGAATTTGAAGTTCATGACGAACTGTCAATACCTTGACTTTCATTAAATTCAGAGATTTATTGGAATTCCTGATGAATTTCCCCCACCCTCATTCAACTGACTTTCACAACTCTCTTCAGCACTCTACGGTCCCACTTAATCTCTGTTTGACATGGTCTACCAGATCTTTGTTGAACAGTTACAGCCCCAGCACATTTCCACTTCACGATAAAATCATGTACAGCAATGGTCTCAAACTCAAATTGCATGTGAGCCAAATGCATGATGTGAAAGCAAGTGATGGGCCACAGTTAAAAAAAGAAGAAAGAAAAAAGGATTTTTTTCATAAAAAAAATAAAATAAATAACTGAATTTAAAAATTTTTTAACCACATATTTGTCAAATCATACATATAAAAATATCATAAAGAAAAAAAAAAATTATACTTATTTTCTGCCTGAAATCTAAAAGTTCACATCTGCAAGAAATTTCCGTTGGTCACAATTTGTAATTAAAATGCACTGGCAGATAAATGTTAAACTTTTCTGATTGACATTTATTCAAATAATTGTAATATATTCAAACAACCACTAAGAAACTTAATTAAGAGAAATATGTGAAAACTTCCCAAGATGGATAAAACTTGAGAATAAATAATGAAACCTATTCTTTTTCTTTTATTAGATATTTTATGAAGCATACAAAAAATATTAATATTTGTATGTAAATAATTATATATTTCTTTGTTTCTTACTACACTTTTCAGCTGCAACAACTCACACTATTTCAGTTTTCATAAAGTTCATAATCTTGGAGGAAAATTAGTCGAAAGTATCCTCACCACGAATTGTAAATACTCGTCATTTGTATGACTCATATTTGACTTATTAATTTTCAACCATGAAAAAAAAACCATTCACATGTAAATGCAATTCCAAGTAAAGCAATTATTCTTTTACGAGAATATTTACCATTCAGCAAATACTATTAAAAGTTAGTCAAATTTGCATCTTCAGATTTATAGCAAAGCGTAAATTAATTAGTTCCACTTCTAGATTTTCCAGAGAATTACTCATGTTCATTTTTAGTAATGAAAATAATATAAAACTGGACTTCATACCACTGAAATTTTAAACTTCTTAAAATTCTTGTCTTCAATAACACTAATTTACAGGAAATGTATTCGTGGGCCAAATAAAATTGCTTTGGAGATGCCAGTTTGATACCACTAATACAGGGCAGAAAATGCAGCAGAACAGGGTAGTCCTAACATCACAGAAATTTTTTTCAAACAAACCATCCACAGCATTAACAACCAATCACATTCCGACATTCAAAATCATTTTGCTTGCATTTTCCTCCCATTGTACTTTTCTAGCTTTGAATTAACAATTGCGAACTTGTTTGGCTTTTCTTATATTTGTCTGGGAGCTAGAAGTTTGATGCCATCGGCAGAATCTGCTATTACAAGAGATGTCCAGACACTTTTGATCATATAGAGCACATATATGGTAGAACCTCTGTATATGTCATTTATCCATTCCAGATCCTTGGGCTGGCATCAAAAAAAATTTTCACATAAGGAATAAAGAACAAATAATCCATTCTTATTAAAAAATCTATTGTTATAACACTCACCTATTGTTATAACACTGTTTAATACTAAAACACAAATGTAGTGGGCAAAATATATACTGTATATGAATTAAATGTTCTACATAATTTTTTTCTGCTTCCAGATCAAAAGCAACACCATCCTTCTCAGATATAGTTATGTAATAGCCAAGTCCTGGAAAATTTATAGTGTGGGTTGTTTACTCAAAAATAGCAATAACTGTACTGATACTCATGGGCAGTCATTATCTTAAGAGGCAAACAAGGGAAGTGCACATAGTCAAAACTCAGCGAGCTCGACTCATATTCGAAACAAAAATTTTCACATTGAAACAGGACTTATTTCAATACCAACATACCACTGCATATACATTATGAAAAACATAATGAAAACATTTCATATAGAAATATAGAATAAAACTAACAATATCATTTTGTATAATACGTAAAAGAACCCCTAAAATTATGAAAAATAAATGTAAAAGACATAAATGCTTTATTATTTATACAAATAAATGCAAAAAAAATTTGTTCCTGTAATTATTTAATTATGTACCAGCAACATCAAAATGGTAAGGAGCCAAAGTTAAGCATACAAAAAATATTTGAAAGGAAATAAATAGAATTAACATGCTTATGCATAGTTATTATTAAAAATAATTTTACTTTTTCCCAAATAAAGTAATTATCTTTACCAAGAGCTCCTCCTCCAGCACCTGGATCATCAAGGTATGGATCCTCAATAGGTAGCCTCAAGAAATGTAAAATGCATTCATCTTGAGTTCGGCTACCTACATGTTCACATACTTTGTTCCAGTCATCTTTATACATTTCTAATGCTTCTAATAAAAGGAGGGTTTCTTGCTCCGTCCATTCCCTTGATACAGTAGCAGCTGCTTTATTCTGCAAAAATTATTTGTTAGATTCTAATTTGTATCAAATATTTTATTATTTATACTTTTCAAGGAAGAATTGATCACCTTCATCTCTGAAATAAATTAAACTATATTTTGCTAGAAATTTAACTCACCTTCATGTATGCATTTTTCTTTGCATACTGGTCTAAGCGAAGACCAAAGTTGTCATTTACTGTTGGTTTTGCAGTTCCTTCTTCAGTTTTAGTTTCTGCATTTTCTTTACCTTTATCTAAATTAAGCATCTGCTGTGCAGCTGAAGGCTGAAAAAGCAGAAAAAAATTTTCATGAATGCCATGTTTCCAATAAATGAAAATTATATTAATTACAATAAAAATGCAATGTTATAAAAAAAATTTGAAACAAAAATCTTTTCCATCCACAAAAAAGGTTTTATTTTTTATTTCAGACAACAGAATTTCAGAGAAAATTGTCTTATAAAAAAATTGGTTTTTAAATCATAGTTGATACAAAACACAATAATCTGAAATTTATTTTTTAGAATTAACTCTTAATATTATATAAATGCAAATAAAATTTAAATATACTTACCATGAAACTTTTCACATAATTAGCCCTATAATTTACATTTACATTTACTGCACTAGAATTCTGTAATATCATAAATATATAATTAAATTTGGATACAAATGTTCTTCCTTAATAGCAAGTCCTCATCAGTTTACTGCTAGAACATACTTTTATTTATTCAGACACAGCTTTTTGCGGGAGGCAATTTAAGGAAAAGGGATGAAAATTTTTCCCATCATAAGAAAGTGTTCAGAAACAAAATAAGATATATTAATGGATCATGCACTCTACCAGTGCAGCAAACAAAGTGAACAATTTCATTCAAAATGAAACAATGAACATAAATTATTATGTGTGCTTTGGGTGGACAGAAATTTGTCCCCACTATATTCGATAATGTCGCCATATACAATCAGATAAAATAAAAAAATAAAGTAAGAAAATTTTGAGTTCAACATTGACCATAAACATTGTACATTTTTTTAAGGTTCAACACTTTTAAGTTCCTGTAAACTTTAATATTTTTATGTACTGGTTTAAATACTATTTGGTATATTAATTATTGAATTTATTGTTAAAGAATACAATTAAAATCTAAAGATTAATCATATGAGCACAAGAAAAGAATGAGAATTTATTCTCCCAAATTTGTCAGCTTTGTAAGATTTTACTGCTAATAGAGCGCTGATATTGTGTAAAACATTATCCCTCTGCCGTTTATCAAAACCAGGTATCATACTTTGAAGCACAGGGTTAACATGTAGTTATCTGCAACAGTTTTTCTGGATTAATTGTTTCAAAACACACACGATATATCAATTTAACTTCTTTATTTTAACAATAAGGACACACCCTCATTATGACATGTGATATGAAAGTATCAGCTGTTATTCGTTATTATCAACACTACGTTTGGCAATGTATTATGCACAGATACAGCAGCACAACTCTACATACAAGATCAGTAACTACAAACAGACAGTAAGTACCTGTTGAGTGCGAGGTGGATTCAGTGGCTGCAGGCCTGATGGTGTATCTGCCAACACATGGAAATGAGATGTCGATGGAGGACCCATAGGTGTTGGTCTGCTGTCAGCATCCACTTGGTAATTTATGAGTCCCCATTGTTCTAGAAATGCATGAACCCTAAATAAAACATTAAGAAATCTAGTAAGAATTCCTTATTCATTTTCTCGCAAAAATAAAAGAAAAAAAGAAAATCTGAAAGGATTCAGATTATCTTTTTAAATTACAGAGGCTTTTTTTAAAATTTTGTGTATTACCTTTATTTATTAAATATCATGTTCTTTGCAGTTAAACCATAAAATTTAGTTCAAGAGCAATAACGCAAAATAATTTTAAATTGAGCATATCTTTAGAATTTCTGATACACAGTCTCACATGCTGGAAATAAATATCTTTTTTATGTATAATGTTGCCATCGCTCGCTTCGAAATCCTTGAGTTTGTTAATCCAAAATTCGTTAAAATTTTACAAAATATCAAATCAATAATAAAACAAATTCCAAATAGGTTTGTGAGAAGCATACACACATTTATGCAGATTCTTCATTATTTAATTTCTTTAAATATAATAAAGGCAACAATATTTGGTGGCAACAATTTGAAAAGTGAAATGGATATTCAGATGATTCGATGCAAAATCTCAAAATGAAAACTATAGTGCTTCAGGGACAATGCCCCTTTGGACTAATAATTTTCAAATCCTGATCATACTGATAATGACTTCTTCATAATTTTGATCGTACTTATATGCAATAAAAGACATGAATGGTAGTAAACAACTCAAAATTAAATCAATTTCTGAATTTATAAAAAAAATAAATCATAGTCACAGAATAATACGGAACTGATAAAGCATATTTCTAAAAATACCCTTTTACATATCCTTTTTTACTTCCATACACATAACATCACATTTACAGCCATTTGTTTTGATAAGAAATTTATATTTTCAAAAACTATCTTCCTCCCTAGTTGAATACAAGCTAATTTTCATAATAACATGGCTATTTCTTTCTTTGGCTTTCACCTCTGTATATTTTTACTCTGACATAATTGGAACTTCTCACTGTAAATATTTCCTTAAATTAAACATCTCTGAATATGATCAGCACTGAAAAACATAAAAAACCACACTGAACATCATCAACAGTCAATAGGTTTGCTTAGTTATATACAAGTTACTTACATTATTGCTTTAATTCTTTTTTGTGTGGTGGGGGGGGAAAGACAATGGTGTCAATTTTCCATCGCAAAACTGTTACTTCTACCTCAGATAATGAATTCTCTTATACTCACTTATTATGAAATATTTATTAATGGAGGTGCTAAGGCAACAAGAGTCAGTGCAATATTCATAAATTTTCAGTATACTACGCTTATTCTTGTTGCTTTAGCACTGAGGTCTCAAACTGATACTACATTTAAGCTGTATACATGGTTAAACTGAAAGAAATTTTTTTTAATACATTTCAAATAAATTTTTAATTTCACTTACTAAACATGTATTAAATCATCAAACAAACAATAATAATATCATAAAGAAAAAATTCTAATTAATATTTATTTCCTAACTGAAATCTGAAGCTTGGTGCCTACTAGAATTTTGTTCATTACACTTCGTAACTCAAGTATACTGATGACAACTAAAAATTAAATTCTTAGATTGACATTTCTTTCAAATAATTATAAAATGCTTAATTAATCATTAAATAATTTACATTAATTTAAACTACAAATAAACAAATTATAGAAACTTTCTGAATTTTCTGAGAACCTTTTCCAAGCGGGGTGAAACTTGAGGATAAATAATGACAACTTAGTTTCTTTCTCTTATTTTATTAAATTTTTTCTTTAGTGCATAAATAAAAATACATATATTTGTATGCAAATAACTATAAACTTCTTTATTTCCTACAGCTTGACATTTAATAGAGTTTACATCTTGATAAAGTTTGTAGCCTTGGAGAAAAATTACTGGAAATTATATTGATTATGGAATTCTAGATGTTTATCAGGCAATCGGGTTATTTTCTTATCAGTTTTTAACACGAAAGGAAGCTATTCACATATAAATGGAAATGATTATTCTTAGTACAAAAATTCGTGACTGTGCTTATATTTTTTTTAAGTGCAAATAAAAGTTAATGAAATCTGCAATCAATATGCATTCAGATCTTTGAATAAAATTTATAGCACTGAAATTAATTAATTCCATTCACACAGTAAATTAATTAATTCCATTCATATATTTTCTGGTATGTTATTCATATTCATTTTTACTGGAAATGAAAATGATATGAACTCAAACTTCAAATAACTAAAACCGTGAAATCTGTGCAAAACCATATTTGCAACAAATGCATAATGGAAATGTCTTCACGGGCCACATAAAACTGGCTTAAGGGAAGCTACTTTGGGATCACTGCTTTAACACATCCAATAATGTTTATCTGCCATGTTATTTTGACTTGGATGAAATAGTTAAATTATGTTATGAGACATTCGTGAAATTTCATAATTTACGCAGAAAACACCTGGGAATTTAGTTAGCCCCTCTGAAGTAAAATTCTTGCTCTATATAAACTATATTAAAAGGAGATAATCAATTACTACAGGAAAAAAAATTCAGGAAGTTGATGAAATTTTTAATATAACAATATTCAGTAATGCATGTGTTGCACTTGCAAAATCAATTACAATTTCCTGAAATAGAAAATATCAAAAATTATCTTATACCTCATAATTGCACATACATCTCCAGCTAAATTCCGTCGACATGCTGTAACTGTGAGATATTCTGTTGGATTTAATCGGTAGGTATCAATCATAAAATTTCGGTATGCAATATACCTGAAAATTTTAAGATATATAATAAACATTTAATTTCAAAATTAGATAGTTAATAAAATAGTAAATAAATAAAATATCTGATAGCAAATACTTACACTTCTGGAGTTTTGGATTTGTTCTTCAAGTTAAAAAACTCAGGAAGCCCTCTTCTTTCAATAGCATGAACACTAAAAATAAAATGTACACGAATTAATCCTAAAAATTTCTGAAAAAATCAATATTGAAAAAGTGAATTATTAACATTAATGTTTCTAAAAAAAAATAAAATATATACCTGTTGTAATCAAACCAAGCTGCATAACTGGGGATGATAATATGATTGGCTTGCTCAGTCACATTGTCATCTTGATTGTCTTCAGGAGGTTTATCACGGCTCTGACTATTTGGAGAACCAGGGCGAGACGTTTTACTCTTTTCATCTTTATCTCCCTATAAATATTCAATGGAAATTCATAAAATTTTTAAAAATTACATATATTCCAATAAAATGCACATCTTTTAATACGTGTTCTTTTACGTATTTTCAAATGGCCACAGTAACATCAATAATAACATCTCTTACAGACAAACTTTCTAATAAAAATATCAGTTGCCTCATCTGGTATAAATAAAATGAGATTCACAGAATTGATTTATTAAAAGTGAATTCTGGTTTAAATTTCTTTGTAAAGTTTTAAAGAAAACAACTTTGTTTCTATGAGTGGGTTTTAACTTGCTAGGAAGCATGAACAAACTATTCTTTTTACATTCATAGCAATATATGTTTCAAAAAGTAGTCTGAATAAAATTCTTTTGAAATATTAACAAATACTGCTCACTTAAAAACACTTAAGTAACCAAATTGAGCAATCCAAACAAAACCACTGCATATGAATCTGCAATAAAATTAATATTAATCTCAAATTTTACTCCCTTATAACGTACTGTACAACTGGTTTACAGACACACAATTATCAATACAGTTCTTTCAACTTTATACTATTAAAAGAGGTCAACTATTTTTAAGCCAACATGAAAACTGGTACCTTATCCCAAGGCAGAGCCACAGTTCTTTGCACTATTTAGTAACACAAAAAGGAAGGCTACATGAGACATTTCTAGCAATGGTAAAATGTAATGATTGTAATTTGATTAGAAGTCATGTTTTATAGAATTTCAGTAAATTTTACAATGCAAGCAATTAATAATATGACTTATGATATAAAGGAAATCTTGTGTTCTTAGAGATGTAATGATAAAAGATATACAATTCCAAAGAAAATCCTTTTGGTAACAACATACTACCTCTAGAAATTGTCCATCTAGAAACCCCTATTCTCCAAGAAGCCTTTTAATTCAGTTTGTGTTTTTTATCTTTTCCATGCAAGTAGATCAATATGCTAACTGGGGAAAGAGATAAGAAGTCATAATTTATGAGATCAAGCGAATACCAGGTAAGTGAAAGAACAAGATTTTCAGTTTATTTTAGAAGGTCAGAAACTAGAAACAGCCAGTGAGCAGAATCACTGTTATGAAATAAGATCTATATTAAACTAAAATTGAGATTTAAAACAAGAAATATTCTTGATTGCAAAAACACATCATCTCTAGCCTTTGCTTTGGCTTTAATTTTTGATAATTTCTATTTGTGTGGAGAATTTTTCAACCTTACAGCTGATAGCTGTTTGCAGTACAGTCAAACAAAAATCACCATACTCAAAGGGTCTTTAGCTATAGTGGCTAAGAAACTGCCTGGCCGAGCTATCTGTAAAGGCAAGGTCTTTCAACAACATGCATGCAATGTGTTGACACATTATTTGTTTGTTGATTATGGCAAAACAGATGAGGATTATTTGTTATTGAAAGAATGATTCTGTGAAGGATGAACTGACTCAAATTGAAGTTGCGCATATGAAAAACTATGAGCCCCATGCAACCAACTCTAGAGTTCAACCATGATTAAATAGTCAACAATCCCATCCACTCAAAAGGGGTTCATCTAAAGCCCTGATAACCATAATGCATGTCTTTTAGGATATCCTTGCAAATGTGTTTTCTGAACTGTCCATTATCTGCTGGTTCCTGCAACTGTAGCAACTAACGAAATTTTCTCATCATTTTGTATCAATGGTTGGTTGCTACATTTATTATTTTCAATACCTGTTCTGGAAGTATAAAAGCCATTAATGCTATTTAATCAATTGATAGATTGATTAGTGTTGTTTTTACTGATGGATCCATCAGTCCAAGAGCTGTCAATATTTCCAATACGAAGGTAGGTCTTTTCAGTAGGTCCTCTTTTACAAGTCCCATACAGGTGAGATGTCCAACGATGAGTCAAACGATCAGTACTACATTTTCTACAGATGGAGTAGATCTTATTTCCCTGATCAAATTTAAGGCATTTCAGGTGTCTACCTAGGAGGCTCGTCTAAGAAGTTTGCTGAGCACAATTACCCCTCAAAAGCAAAGCACCTCCCAGCTGCCTGCCAATATACCAATCATGAGCTGGAGGAGAATACCAGGAAGAGGCAAAAGTAGATTTAACTCTTAAACGGATCTCAAAAAAGGTGACGGTGCTAGTGGTCAGAGGCATTGAAGTACCTTCCTTAGCCAGGATATCAGCCATTTCATTACCACTGGCACTAATATGTGAAGGGATCCATTGCAGATGTATATCATGATAGGAAGAGAGTTTTTTCAGTAAAGCCAAAATACAGAATGAAGTCTTATCACCAATACGAGGCCAATTTACCAGATGCTGGATAGAACTACGACTGTCAGTCAAAATCCAGACATCTCTGCAGGCAGCACACATGTATGCAGCCTTAAGGCCCTCCTCAATTTCTTTTTCCATGACTGATTAGTTGATTATGGCAAAGTACACTGGGACTTCTGCCTAACAAGAGGGATGCCTTCATGGAGGACATTCTAAGGGAAAACCACGAAAACACACATGCAACCAAGAAGCCTGTTCACCTTGAATCAAACCCAAGTCGGAACTACCACTGTTTAGCAATTTTACCGCTCAGCCACTGGTGGGCCAATGCCATTTAAAATCATTCAACTTGACAAAGTCTATCACTATAAACAGGCTTTGTTGGAGATATAGGCACAGAAATTCATACATTAACAAGTTGATGAACTATACAATTTTTGGTAGTTTTTGATTATTATAAACTCTGCATTCATCATTCAGTATAATTGCTCTTGTTTTTGGCACATTTTTTAGCACAGATGAAACAATAACCACCCCAGACATGCACATATCATACATATATAAATACACAGTTTTACACATTTTAGCCCTGAACAATAGCCACTAAATGTAAATATTAGCCTGATGACTATTTAGTTTTTTCTAAAAAATTTCCTTATTTCTTATAAAATATTTCTTTTCATTGTTATTTAAGAGCAGAACAGTATTCATGAACTGTAGAGATAATCAAACAAATGTTTTCCGCAATCGTGTTTACAACATGTTGCAGAGGTGTGAATAATCAGAAAGTCCTTAATTTTTCAGTGATTTCGACAGAACACCTACCTAGGATTAACAAAAACACATCAAAGGTAGAAGGTACCTCGATAACTCTGCCTCTTAGCACAGTATTACTGGTGAGTGATGATGTAGTGAGTATGATTATGGTCCAAAATCAAATATAATTACAATGTACTAAATTCAAGTCTTATTTCTCAAGATATTAAAAACAGTGAAGCACAAGATAATTTCACAGGAACCCATTTAATTTACTACACTTATCAAGAGTCAACACATTCTTATCATTGTGGAAATTCACTTCTATTATTAGAAATAAATAATATATAGCAAACCACCATTTAGTAAACATAAAATCTCAAAAGCTTGCTGTTTACCCATTTTATGTCTATGATATTCTTGACTGTTTGATCCCATATTCAATGAGCAGTCTATTTTCCATTTTGCTGAATAAATAAAGAGGTTAAATTTGTTATACCTCATGTGAATAGTGAATAGTATCTGATGACTCTCTACCAAGACCTGTATAGGTATTCTGACAACCTGATAATTTCCATACGCAATTTTATTTGATCAGAATACCTTACATTTTAACTATCTGATAATTTTCCTTAATACTGTAAGATTAAAGTAATAATAATAATAATAAGGCAGTATTTCAATAACTGAAGATTTGCTAAAAAGACTTATGTAATTTAACCCACATATTCTTCACATGCTGCTAATTTTGCAATGAGTAAGGGAAATCTGAAATGAGGGTAAAAGAGCTGCAGAAAACAATAGAAGAATTTGCACTGCAGCAGACAATAAAAGAATCTAGTATAAACAATTAACCCTCTGAGTATCGCAGGATTTTAGATCCGTCATGAAGGCCGGTATTTAAAAAGCTTTTATTAATTCTGTTTGTATAATTACTTAATTTAGTCTGTATTTTCATAAACTTACATTCATTAATATGATATTTACATCATTAAAGAAAGTAAGAAAGCAAAAAATCTTAAATTATAAGCTAATATATGGCAAGTAGCAAAACTTCTGATGACCGGATAAAGCCGGTTATAACGCTCAGAGGGTTAAATAACAACACTTTGTTACATAAAATAAATCTGATATCAGTAAAAACCTAATGAATATTTAGCATGTATTTCAATGCACTAGAATAAATTTTCGGTACTTCTTTATTATAACAGCCCAAAAATTTAATTGCTAACTGACCAAGATGTAGCACGTGGTGACATAGTATAAGAACATATGCCGATTTCAGTGAGGTATCTTGCTTGATTTTATTTTTAAGAAATTATAAGCCGAACCACATTAAGGGCAATCGGACAGCATCATTTCGAGTGCAACAGTCAAAAATTAGAAAAACATTATCAAACATACAACATGTAAATGTAACTTTTGAAAAACAAGAAATTATTAAAAATTACCTTATCATCAGTTTCATTTCCATCTAATTCCAATAATGTGCCACCTTTTAAAGGCTGAGATTCATTATCTTTACTACTCCTTGGATTATTGGCTATAGGGCAAAAAATATTCATCTTTATACATGCAAAAAATCAATCTTCATTTACTCCCACCACAAAATTAAAATATTGCTTTGGTAATTCCACTGGTAAATTAATGTAATAAAACTACTAAATACATATTTCACAACTAAATTAGTACTTTATATGCACATTATTATGTTGAAATTTTTGTTTCTGAAACTTAAAGCATTAAAAGGATTCTATAATAAAATTTTAATTTTAATTACATCTTGCTTATGTAAAAAAGACAAATTCTTTATTATCACTGGAATGTTCTTTGAGGCTTTTAAAATACATATTAGCAAGATAAAATAGATCAGAATATATTTTAAAAGAAAATATTGAAACATTTTCAGTACTTTTTAAAGAGAATTAATTCTCATCTACGTAAACTGAAGATAATCTTCAGAATAACAGTTAACGAGATGTTACTGACAAAATTTAAATATTTTATATTCATCAACATTTTCTACACAGTACTAAATGATACTTAACAAGGATCCAATTCTTATTTATGGATCTCAATTTTTAATCACTGTTTTTCAAAGGTCTACTTTACAGAAAGAAAAATTCATATGCAAAATGTGCAGATATATTTTTAATGAATTGTTCACCTAATTACAAAAAAATAACAAGTTAACTTAGAAATTACTATACATACTATTTTTTGGAATGTGAACTTCTTGGACATTCGGTTCAGGAGAAGGTTCCTCCATATCTTTTGTTAAGTCATCAGATTCATCATCACCACGAAGTGATTTCTTTTTTGTTATTATGGTAGGATTCCTACTGCTTCTGAAAAATAAATAAGGAACTAAATTTTCATTGTACTCATTGAAAGGAATTTATTTTAATGAAAACTACTAAACTTTAGACTAAAACATTCCACTGCTTCCATGGAATAGACATGGATTTAAGACCCATTTAAACTTTGTGTGTATTAATAATAAACATGTTAATTAGCATGAGAGAAACAATGCATTAAATCAAACCTGATACGAATGCAAGATTTGCTGTGCTTGGACCATCTCACTTGTCTAACAGTAACATTTGTCCATAAATTTTATTGTAGCTACGAGGAAAGGATTGTCCTGTCATTGACTTGACCTTGAGCACATCCTAGACAACCATACTAATTTTCCCAGCTTTCTCCCAATTTTTTAGAATTAGTTATGTGAGGGGTCTCCCATTTCTCTTCCCTTTCTACCAGCCTCTCGATAGGTAGTGTACAATGCTGCAAAGACACTAGACACTTACAAATGTCCAATATATTTTTCCATGACTCAAACGCACACCCAAGAGTATGAGAGTCAGTTCCCTCACAACCATACCAACAAGGCAAATTGAAAATACATTTAAGGCCTGTTAAAAACTTAAATTATGAATAAACTTATTCATACTCATACAAATGATTTATAAATCTGCAAAGAGAAAAAAATCATAATTGTGAAATCTGCAATTAAAATCAGTTGAATTAAAAACAGCATTCACGACAAACCTTGAATGTTATTATTCAATAGTCTGTTTCAATAATTACTCGAAATTGTTTCATGGTTTGGGTAACATCTCTTCTTTCGTTTCATCTCAATAGCTCTACAGCTCCAAAAAGTATATTCAAAATATATATCACTTGGAAGATAATTTACCACTGAATTCATAATTTTATGGCAAAGCACTTTCTTTTACATACACAGAATCTAGGGCCAAAATTAGGACCTGGGGTATGTAAACAAAATTTTCAAAAAACCTTTTAAAGAGTTAACGTGTTACAGTTTTCTATGATTTTTTATGACTCAGTGACTTATTTTAGTTTCCTATCACCTCCTTTTTTTTATTTTATTTTTCTATGACTTCTACTTTCTTTGTAAAAATGATGTACTTCAGTCCACTGAGTCAGTAGCAAAAATCAGTGTTCTAATCAAGTATATAATACATTCTTTCCTTGATTATTATTTAATAAATACCCTAATTCCCCAAAAATATTTCTGCATACTGAAGCCAAGTAATTTTAGCAATTTTTGGCAATTTAGTTTGTTGCTAGGTAGCTAAGCACATTATTTCAAGAAAAATCATTATTTTGTTGTTGCATGACTTATTCCTCGACCACAATATTTACATGCAATTTCAATTACATGTTCATACTCATTTCTGTATGTGGAAATTAAGCAGTTTTAAGGACAACCTATGAAAAAACTAAAGACTTATCAAACAACTGCATAAACTAAAGACAGTAGCTACATATGAACCTCATTTATAAGAATAAAATAAATCTGTAAGTAAGACGCATTATTATTAAACATAATCTAACATTTAATTTAATTATAAAACAAATTCAAAAATAAAATTGAATTCATAAATTTTACCAAGTAATTAGCATTACTTTATGAAATTTCTTGAAACATTTATATTTTATACTTATAATACTCTAACATATTTTAAAGAAGGTTAGTAGCTTTTTCTTTTTATTTAACTAATAGTTTAGCTTTATATTGATTCTTTCATGTCTCATTGCGTCACGTTCTTGCTCAGGCCAGAGGTTCACGCAAATTTTATGTCAAGAGGTATAATTTAAATTGGGAAGTAAAATAATAATCAGCATGACTCATAACAGAAGCTTGGCTGTTGCCACCTCAGCTGCCTATTTAGAGACAGAGAGCTGTTGATCAGCATAGACATGAACACCTAACATTGGTATGATTGGAAAGTGTTGAAAGTTATCTACACTTTATGTAATCAACTTAGTGCCGTAGCTTCATGTATATTTGCTGGAATTGTACCGCAGTTAATCCAAAGTATCTGATAAAAATTTCCAATAAACAGCTGAAGCATCAGAGATAATAGGCTGTTTTGCATTACTTTAAGTCTCAGTAGCTGTTAGGAATAGTTTTATGTTAATTTTTCTGCATTCACAATAAGGATTAAAACATCTACAGGAGAGAGATGACATGTACGGGAGAGCAATTAGTTACAAATAATTAAATTATGTAGCTAAACACCCTTAGTCATAATAGATTTACATAGTAACAATTACATATTTTAAATAAAAAATATCCATTAAAAAAGGACTAAGAACATTTTTCAAAGTAAACATTGCTTTTACTAGTCTCTGCTTCATCTCCTAATTTGTTAATTTCATCAATGTACCTTTGAAGAATAATTTCCTACCTTTTTACAAAATTAATTTCTTCTTCAATAAGTTTCCTCTTCATTTCAAAATTTTCAGGTTTAATTAAAAGATTTTTGTTATTCTAAAGAAAGCGCTTGTACTTAAAATGTATAGAAGAACTGCTAATTTTATTTCTTTAATAATATGAGTATTGAGAACAAATTTTATAATTTAATATTATTATTTAAATTATTATTACATTATTATATAAGGTCAGGGCCAGCAAAGTGTGGCAGAATTTTTAGAATTTAGAGAAGCACAAGGCAATAAAATTTAAGGACTTTAAAATTTTAAATAGGGCAAAAACTAACTCTTGTATGAGACATATAACATAAAAACTAAGGTATATATGAGAGACATATAATATATATAACACTAAGGTATGTAATGAGGCATATATGATGAATCTTTTAATACGCTGTCAGTTTTCAATTTCTTTGCTTTTTTCAATTGCTTCAATGCTTGTGTCTAGTGAAAAGATAAGAAAATAATGGGAAGATAAATATGTTAAGAGAAAGACTTCCGAGATCAAAAGGAGAAAAAGTAAATATTTTTTTTCCTATTCTTCCAAAAATTCTCCAAAAAATAAAAAATTAATCCTATAAAACACATTCATTTAATAGCACGAAGACACCTTTCACTTTGTCCCATTGTTCAGGAAATTTTAAGTCTGTAATCTTGCCTTCATATCATTCTAAACCATCTGATGTGTAATGTCTAAAATCCAAAAGAAAAATTAGCAAAAAGACGGAAGTTTAAAAAAAAAAAAATTCCGAAAACAAACAATGTAAAGCGAATTTTCAAGAGAAAACTGGTACACATTTAAATATTCTCAAACATTACATGGGAAAAAACTCATAAGAAAAAATAAAAAAAGAGGCCAAATGATGTTAATTTTAAAATAATTACAGTAGATTTTTTGTTTTTTCTAAACAGCGTTTCAGAAACTGTGCTTTATAGCATTCATTATCTTACTTATTTTCCAAAATCAAAAATTTTTCAAGTCACCAAAATGGAAAGTAATGCCACTTTATAATATGTCAGGAGAAAATAAAAATGTTTTATTTTAATGTTATTTCTTAAATACAATTTTAATACATTATCATTATTTTAATGATATTTATCAATAATACTATGTTTGTAAAAAAAAAAAAATTGTTAAACTATTTCCAAACCTCCGAATAAAAAATTTTGTATACAATCTAATCTTCCATAAAATTTTCAGGCATAAAATACAGTTGGTAAGCTGACTATATTTAAATACAATCAACCCCTAAAAACATAATTTAATTCTCCTTTCCCTCCAAAATAACATAACTGAATAACTTCATTTTTTAATTCCCTTAAGAATGGCACCAATCTTTAACTGGTATTTTCATCTTACATACCATCAATTCCATAAAGAAAACATAATTAGCCACAATAAAAGAAAAAGTTCAATGTTATTACTTTCTCCTTCCAATTGATATAGGAACTGCACATATTTTCTGTACACAATTCCTTAATTTTTATCCTACTCATAAATCAGAAAATTACAGAGATATGTGATTTGATTTCACTGCAGCTGGAGTCATTTTATGCTAATACATATACTTCCTTTTTTATTACAAAAATACATCATAAAAATACATTCTCAATGCATTTCTGCAGAGTTAATTAATGAAACATTAAATGCACAATAGCTACTGAAATTTTTGAATATACATTCAGAATAATATAAAACATACCCTTTCCTTTTACGCTTTTCAGAAATAGGAGATGGGGAACGCTTTCTTTTCTTCCCTGCTTTTTTATCCTTCTTATCTACATCAACACCAGCAAGAAGCTATATTTAAAAGATCATAATAATGCATAAGAATGATAATAATAAATGAGAATTTTCCAATTATTTTTAATGAATAAACCTTTTTAGCATAAAAAAATACTAAAAGCTGGCAAACTTTCACAAAAAAACTATCAAACCACAACAGCGGCTCATAAGTGGAGTATCTAAAACAATATATAATATAATGCAAAACAAAATAATACATTTAAAATCCATCCCATATTATACATATAAAAGTATGCACACACATGCTCATATATACATAAATAATGCATTTACAGAGTTTTGGGATTAATCTTTTCCAATCAATCCTAGCGTAACAGCTGACAAATAATCAGAATGAATGATGCCAATATCTCAATTTGCTTCCCTTCACAGTCGGTTACAGCCAAAAACATCGCAGTATAAAACATCGTGGGAGAAAAGAAAGCAAAGAGAAAACATCGCAGTTCTAAAACATCGTTGTACAAAATATCGAGTTGAAAATAAAATGGTTCAAAAACTTTGCAGTTGAAAAACATCATCGTCTAAAATATCATGGTAAAAAATAAAGTACCTACAAAATCATCGCATGACGATAACATCACACACGTGCGTTTTTCAAATCCCATACTGACATATTATGTAACTTGACTTTTGTCATAACTAACAAAGCAACATCCAAAAAAAACTTACTGCACACTATACAAGAAAATGTTAAAAACACTTTAAGAATAACTGGACACAAAACAAAATATAATTTTCATTAAAACAGTATCAGATTAACAAATGTGAAGGAAAATAATTTGATAATTAACTAAGCAATTTTTATAGAGGTAACCTTATGCAGTTACTTATCTTCCTTTTTTTTTAAGCATTTTTAGACTGTATACTGTGAAAAAATTATTTGCCAACAGACTTTTTGAGTCAAAGTTAGAAATAATGATTTGCCAAGACTTTTTGAGTCAAAATTCCACTATAAATAAGGATATCTACAGTTTAACCTATAAAAACTGCATCATGCAACACAGAACAAACAGAATGCTATTTTACTATGGGCATTATTTTTATCCATTACATGACCAACACCTACATGATCATACAATACAACTTCTCCTTGCTGCCGAGTAAGAACAATTCCATCATTCCACCCACAGTCCAGATTTCAAATGAACTTGTAACTTTCATTTCTTTTTAATAGCCCGAAATCTTTATGTGGTTAGTGGTAGTTTGAAGACAATGATGAGGTCAAAAGAAGTTATCAATAAGAGATGTGCATCACAGGAAGCAATGTTCTATGATGAAGAGTTAAACTACTAGTGTTCCTTATGATTAAATGCCTGAATAATTCTATAATTATGCAAAAAAGCAATTAAGATGTTTTACTGAATTAGAAATAGAATTATTTAGGACAATTTTACTAAACAATTGATGGATATTAAGTAAAGCCATCAATCATCTTGCCATTAAACATCAAATATTCTAAAAATACTAATACTAAACCAACTAAAAACTGTATTATCTTTAATATCTATACCTCCTCTCCAAAAAAAAAATACATACACTTCATTTTTGTTTTTATGTGGTTATTTTAAAATGGTTTTGCTTTAATGCAATTTATGGGAGGGGTCCAAAACAATGTTTCAGGTGGTGCCTTTTTAAGTACCTTCAACTAACTTTAATTCGATGAATTTTATAATTTTACTAAAGGAAAAAATTTCAGAATTTACAATTATAATAAAACTTCCACATACAGTAGATGCCGCTTAATGCGATCACAGTTAATGTTATGATTCAGACATTCTTATTGAATTGATAAAGTCACACCCATCTATATACGACAACAAGAAAAATGCATCACTTATTGCAATCAACAATTCGGTCAAGTTAATCAATACATCATAGAATGAATTTTTAAAAACTGAAATAAAGTCACCAAATAACATCAAAACAAATTATAAAAATTGGCAAGTGACAGAGAAATGTTGCAAAATATGGGATTAAGTCACCAAACAGCTTAATTTCAATTTTAATTAATTATTTAAAATTAAGGAAAAAAAAACTTTAATTTGATGTAAATTGGTAGTCAGACACAGGTCCCTTTCTTCAGGAGCAAAAAAAATTTCTGCAGAATATTTATCCCCTTTTTTCTTGTTCCGAAAAAACAATTCACGGAAACATCTACCAAAGTTGCTTTTTTTTTTTTTTTTGATTTTCAATTTTACATTAACATGTTCTCTTTCAATGAGGCATGCCCCTTCAAGTATTAAGATTAGGGATTCAGCATCAGTCAAATAATTTCCAAACATGCTATGAACAGTTCATAAGTGAATTTTTGCATTAAAGACATTGTGAATAGCTCACAAACAATTTTTACCTTTTTATAATTGAAATGCTATAAAAGTACCTATTTGTATATCTCTGATTATACTGATATTAAATTGGCTATAAATTCCATTGCCAATTTGAAGGGCACTTTTTTCTTACCATTTAATGTTACCAAAATAGCCATGGCTGAATGTGATCACATAAAGCAACACCTACTGTCTAATCAAATTTAACAAATTAACGTTGCCTCTTAACATGTATTTGATACACAGTGCTCTGAGCATTAAGGGGATAAAAATTATAGTTATATAAATTCATGTGATATTTCCTGTTCCTTTCAACAATTCTTTCATTTATCAAAATCATACTTTAATCTGTTATATTAACAGCATTTGAGGGAGAGGAATCACGTTGACAAACAAAGAAATAAAACAAAAATACTTTGGTCAAAATATACACTGCTCGACATTGAAAATGCAACACCCAAGAAGGAGTGGTCAGAAAGTGATGAAATTTGGAAAAAAGAGACAGCAAGCAGCAATAAGTGATCTTTATTTCAAAATGATAGTAAGAATACAGAGCGAGAACGGCATCGGTTCAGTAGGATGCAGGACCACTGCTGACAGCAATGCACGAAGAAACACATCTAGGCATAGAGACAATAAGAGTGCAGATGGCGTCCTGAGGGATGGCTCTCCATTCCGTTTCAACTATTTGCCACAATTCATCTTCTGAACGAGGCAGGGGCAGAGTCTGCAAATGGCGTCTAATCACATCCCACACATGCTCGAATGGTGACAGGTCAGGAGGGTACGGTGGCCAGGGAAGCATCTGTATACCTTGCAGAGCATGTTGGCAGATGCGAGCACTGTGTGATCGGGCGTTATCCTGCTGCAAAGCCCCTGAAGGCAGAGGACTGCCACCGGCCGCAGTACATTATCCAAGTACCGTTGGGCCGTCATACTGCCCTGAATACGAACTAGAGGTGACTGGGAATCGTAGGCAATAGCGTCCCAAATCATTATGCCACATTGTCGCACGGTGGGGCGTTCCACAGTTACTGCCGGATTAGATCTGTCTCCACGTCGAAGTCACACACGTATGTGGCGACTTTGACTGGATAAACAGAAGCGTGACTCGTCTGAGAACACGACGTTTTGCCATTCTGTCATCCACATCGCTCCAGTCCGGCAACATTCTAAAAATTGGCGTCTATGCTGTGGGGTCAATGGCAGTCTTCTTAACGGACACCGTGAGTGCAGGCTATGTTCAACTAATCGACGGGAAATGTTTCTCATCGACACGGGAACATCTAGGGTATCTTGCACATGCCGCAGAATCGTGGTACAAGTGACTTGCGAGACTGCCACAGTTTGTTGGCGGATATGTTGATCCACGCGTGCTGACGTCACTCTGCCTGCACCTGCACCTCTCCTTCTTCCCCCATTCCCTTGTTCCAACCATGTTTGCCATAGCCGATGCACTGTGTTCGCATCCATGTGGGTATCAGCTGCGATTTGACGTAAGGATCAACCTGCCCTTCTCAGTTCGATTACCATACCCCTCGTAAAATCGTCTATCTGCTGGAAGTGCCTTCGTTGACGGCGGCCTGGGATTCTCTTCTGTTACACATATCCTCCGGGACAAAAA
>KK112662.1:540550-552603 GCA_000611955.2 Stegodyphus mimosarum
AATAACGAAATATTGCCCACTCTGCACATTCTTTCCATTTTATCTTACTTCACGTGCGTTGGAGAGTTGTGCATTTCATATCATTCGCATAACTCAGTGACGTGCATCTACACTAAAACTTGCGTAAATTTCTGACTACTCCTTCTTGGTGTTGCATTTTCAATGTCAAGCAGTGTTTTTATGGAAGCATTATTTATAAGCCTACTTCATCTGCAAAAAAGTAATCACAGTGGTTTACAAAGGTTTTTGCTAAATATTAAAAAATATTAACTAATATTACAGATGATCCTCATTTTTTTGCTTAAAGTTATGTATGTTTAGATGTTTTAATGTGAGATTACAAAATTACAACTGTACTATGATGAAAATTTGATTCCACATTTTGATGTAATTCTGTTGGAAACAATACAGTATTTTTAATATAGCTCTGCATCAAGAACCAAGTTTCTACTTTATAGCAAACAAAGTACCTTTTTTGTACTTTGTTTATAACTTTGGGACCCTAAGCCCAGCTTTAAAAAAATGCATCTACCATATAAAATCAGACTTAAGCATTTGTGCAAGGGTGACTGTGCTCCCATATCAAAAGTTCTGAAAAATATTATTAAGTAAAAATCAGACATAATTTCAAATAATTTTGAATACTGTTGCAAAATTCTCGAGTATATGCATGTACACAAATTTTCAAACTATTCACTAGCGAAATAAAATGCACATTTTTTTAATCTACTAAAAATTGATTCCTGTTTCACTACATTAGTTTGCAGTTGGCCATCTATTTGGTTTATCAGCACTTTTTTAAACAACTGCTAAATCAAGCTTGCTTTCTTGGGGAAGGGGCTTTTAAGGAATGACTACATTTATGTTTTTCACCTGGAAATTCAGTATGATCAGCAAGACCTTTGTATGTAAACAAATACTTGATCCTTCCTCTCTATTAAATTAGAATTTGCAGTATGCAAATCTAGAGGTGTTGAAAAGAACTGCTAGAAAGAAGAAAATGGTCCCTGCAATGCCAAAGAATTTGCTATAAGTTGTCCAGTATGCAATAAATTATCCCCAAAACTTTTACCAGTAATTAACAGAAAGATTTTCAGATCCAAAAGTGTCATAAGCAGTTTTGTATAATGAGAATCAAAATTTTAATCTATGATATTACTGTTCATTCTCACATATATCACTCATGAAATTAAATTATGTATCCAACAACAAGTCCACAAGAAAGCAAGTTAAAACAGATTTGATCAGTTTTGTCAATACTGAATACTTCAGTCCAAAACTTTACAATATCAGTTTCTTCTGCTTCTGTATAAGGTAAACAGCAGAAATAACTTTTTTGTGTAAGACAAACTTAGTCAAGAAATTTTACCTCTCAGTGAATTGTATATAGTCTGAAAGTTTTAAATTTACGTAATCTTCAAATATGATATATTGTTCTAAAATAAAATTTGAAAAATAATTTTGACTCTATATATTTACTAATTACAGAGTCTATAATGAGAAAGTAAAAAAAAAAAATCCAGATTTCCAGCTATATCCGGACTGCAGTCACCCCTGCATATGTATAAATATATCTATATATGCGTAATATATAATATTTATTATATATTCACCTCTTCTATTGTGTACTTTCCTCGAGGGGATCTTCTTCTTCCCTAAAAGCACAACATAAATCATTCATTATTTTACAATAACGTAACAAAGGCAATTGGAAATTATTTAAAATATAAGTCACACTTAAATGGGAAAAAATTGTATAACTTTAATTTGCTCTATGGAATCTAGACACAAATTATAATTTAAAAGTGAGGTTTTAAAAGACCTGTTATTTTAAAATTCGAACTTTGATTGCATTATTTAAATTTAGGAATGGGTATTTCATTATCCTTAAAATTTTCAATTAAATTTACATTAATAAAATCCCAACTCACACTCTTCAAAATGCTAAATTTTACAAACTGACATATTAATTGTTAATATTTTCATCAAATTTATTATATCTTTAAGTCTTCAATAATGAAATACGAGAAAAAGTATTCAATTTAAAAAAAAAAAAAAAAAGGTGGTCTTTTCAAACATTTTCAAATGCATTTTCTAAATGCAATTTAATTATATTATGAAAACTTGTCTTTCAAAACAGATTTCAGAAGCATCAGTGAATTCAGAAGAATAACTGTATTACTACCAGCATTCTTGTTTAACATTCTTGTGCTCTGATAAAAAAAATCTGCCTTCTTAATCAAGCATACTCAACTTCCACTAGAATAGTCTATTTGAAATATGTTGCTCTGATCACAGCAGCTGCCCAATTTTCTTTATATTGATTACCATAAGATAATGCTTTGCAGCCAAAAGACCTCTACTTTATTTCACATGATAATATTCTCAATTCAATTCCTTTCTCCTGTCATATGAAAGGAGAGATGTGCAAATTACAGACCACTCATAGAGTACAGACTTGCATCTATTAAGGAACCTTCTACACTCAGGAACTGTTAACACAACAGTCGCAAAAGCTGCTACAAGCAAGAATTGTATAGTAAAAGAAGATAAAAGGTTTTCCTTGAACTTAATTGCATATAAGAATCTTGAGCAATGATCACAATTCTAAAACTTACATAAAATTCCCAGTTAAAAAATCCATTGTTTCTTCCAAATGATATATCTAATCTGACTTAAAATGCATTTATATTTAATACATGGAATTCCCAAGTACACTAAAAACTTGATCAATGAGTTTAATCCATTCCAGAAGGTCATTCGGCAACCAAAATGTTTGTAAACTGAAAAACTTTGGCCTTAGGGATTAATGTAAAATGGACTATAAATCACAGATGATTGTTTATTTAAATTTTATAGCAGTACTTTGCACACAAGTTCGTACCCCAAAATCAATAGAAATCATTAAAGATAAATGCAGCATTAAACACATGGAATAAACAAATTTTACTGCCCCTATATGAAGAAGAGTAGATGGCATAAGTGGGAAATAATAAAGAAGATGCTATTACCTGTATATGATAAATTGTTCTAATGAGAGCCATTTAAGTCTGCTTGAGACTCACTTGGCCTCTCTTTCACTTAAAATCTGTTGTTGCCTATATTTTGACTTAAGTGAGACATAGCAATCTCAACAAAAATACTTTTGTTGTAATCAAAATCGCTGAAACAACCTTGTATTTGGTGTACATTTATCAAAACACTCAATCGATTTCGAGGGCAGCTACAGGTCCCTCCTCATAAGGAGAACAAAATTTCTAGAAAGGGAA
This sequence comes from Stegodyphus mimosarum, assembly GCA_000611955.2. Lineage (NCBI taxonomy): Eukaryota > Metazoa > Arthropoda > Arachnida > Araneae > Eresidae > Stegodyphus > Stegodyphus mimosarum. The sequence goes on from KK112662.1 coordinate 543,820, forward strand.
AACAACCTCAGTAATGGTTTTTTATACCCTTGGGTAATATCATGCGCGAGGAGGCAAAGCCATCTATCAAAAAAATAATAACCAAGAATTATGCTAATAGAATTTTTTAAGCGTAATTAGGAAGGACTGGATTGAACTTAAAATCATTCAATAAACATGCTAAATCTTTGTGAATAAGAAAAGCATCAAGAAAATCCAATTCACCAAGAAGCTTTTTAGATAATTTTTGCAGATCCAAAGTCAAAATCATGATTAAATTTCCAACTATGATACGCTATTGAAGACTTGTTAATTTCGCCCTTTCGGACATAAGATTTATGTTCCTTGATATGAAACTTTAATGCTCTTTTTATTTGGCCAACATATCTCAAGCCACACTGACACGATATACTACAAATTCCCCAAGAATTAAGGTCAGAAACACAATCTTTTAGAGTCGAACCGTGAATTTTATTGATAGGGAAGAAACCGACTTGAAATTTGAATTTCTTTGAATTGGAGAATCCGTGCAACTTTATAACTAACAGAAGGATAAAATGGAAGCACGACAAGGTCATTAATATTATTTCTAACAGTGGAATGTCTTCTTTCATGGGAATCTGAGGTTGCTTTCCCTTTCTAGAAATTTCATTCTCCTGATGAGGACCTTGTAGCTGCCCTCGAAATCGATTGAGTGTTTTGATACGCCAAATACAAGATTGTTTCAGCAATTTTGTTTGCCATATTGCCATGTTTCTCTCCTATTCTACTTATGCTATAGTTAATAAAGCGTTACCGGGGTAAAATCGGGCAAATTCGTTACCTGAAAGTTTTGCATTTTATCTCACAAGTCAAGCAGATTACAGAATTAGGTTCATTCCCCCCCTCTTTTTCTTTTCCTTCTGAACACATTTCTTTCAAAACTGTAACTTTTGTGTCAATTTTTCAAACTAATTCTTTTCTTTTGAACACCATTTTTATGGTCATCTAATAATTTCTCTGTGTCTTCATTGTTATTTCTTAACCCATCCTTATTTCTAGAAACGCAATATATAGATACCAAAAAAAAAAAAAGTAACTCTCTGTTTGCAATTCAATCTCAGCATAATTTCCTCCAGGCTGAATTCATGATCCTGTAAGTCACTTGCTGCCAGGCTTTGTGAGTGAAAATTAAACTATGGAGAGAGATGTTTCCAGAAGTCTCTTTCAGCAAATCTTAACTTTAGTTATACAGATAGGCTATTTCAAAACATTTTGAAAATCATATGTTGCTTACTTGAGTGTTTGTATTTCAAGATATAGTTCGCCATCTTATACATTTTTTGTTCAGAAAATAGTTTGTTTTGGTTCATGTTTAAATTACATGATCCAAATTGTTCACATTCGTGAACCAATGTTATACTATACTGATTTCATGTTACTATCCAAACAGATGAACTTATAAATTTGGAATAATTTTAATATGAAAGACAGATATCACATTCTTTATAGTCTATATGAGCAAATTTAATGAAGATTTAAGTTAATTATGAACTTTTTTACTGTTTCTTAATTAATGAAAGCCAGCATCTACTAAAAAATTACTATAATAATTTTTAAATATTCCACATAACTGATACAAATTTTTAATCATTACACTGCATTACATAAGTTTATAAAATTAAAGTTAGTTAAAAATAAGTTCCCAACCAGAGCATCCATTTCTACTTCATAGTCATCAACATTCATCCACTCATTATATTCATCTAAATCTAGAAGCCATCTGGCATTGACCTAGAATCAAATACAAATATTTTTCACATTAATCAAAATGAAGTGAAACTTTAAAACAGAATACTTTACAAAAATATTTGAAATAAAATATCTTTTCATTATAAGAAATTACAAAAAATCTTGAGAAGATAAATGCAAGAATTTTAGCTTTAAGGCATCAAAATTACATGCTCACCTAAACCATAATTAAATACTGAATTGCTTATTTATCTGCACTAATTAATAGGTGAGTATGTACTAACGATAAAACAGATAAAAGGCACTGTAAAATTGTAATACAATGGTACACTGAAAAACTGACCTCTTTACATGAATAATATACAGTGTACTGCTTAAAACAGATTTTAGTTAAACAAATAATAAAATTAAATTTACAGAAATTCTCTGCTCTTCTTCTGATAGAACAAAAGTTCCACACCAGGGGGGACAGGGAGTCTCATAGTTGGGGGGAGGGGCAGTCAGCCTTTTATTTGGCTGTGAATAAGTTTTAAGTTATAAATATTAAAAAATTAATTTGCTCATGTTTGGGTATTTATCAATATTTTCTATCTTTTCGTTGTTTAGTTTATAAAACATATTAAAAAATCATCTAAATCTAGATAAATGCATAAATTTATTTTTCAAGTTTTGATAAGGAAGGGAAGAATGATCTGGCAATGGTGAAAAGGATGCATGGGGACAAAAAAAGATTGAGAATCTCTGTGATAGAATTTTGTTACACTTTTTTTTTTTAATATGCCAAGCTGATATTTTTTTCAGACAATAATGGAAACATTATATGCAAATTTAAGACGTCATCAAATTTGAAATTGACATGTTCCTTAAGAGAGCTAACAGCTTTCCTGTACTTCTACGTGCTCCACTGTGATAACTTTTGTTATTTCAGCTTCATTTTATAAATCATTTTTCTATATGCTCATCCTGTGCCTCTGCATCAAGGTGTTTGGCTGACAAATCCTTCAGCCTTTATTCTGGTCTTTCTTCATTTTTTCTTTGTGTTTTCTATGTGCTTCTTATTTCAAACTTTTAAATACTATAAATAAGTTGTCTGATGTTTGATACTATTGCAAAAATCTTCCTAATTTATCAAATCAGAGATTTATTTTTCAGCTGTTAATACTATGAATTTTAACTTCATGTCTGAGCAATCAGATTTCCTACAGTAAAAATAGTGAATTTTGGAGGGATTGTATACAGGTAATTCTCAAATCAGTTAATTTGTACTCAATAATCAAGAGTTCACTGCATAATAACTGTACCTTTAAAATTTCAATCAGAAATTTTTATTCAATAGCAAATTACTCAATTCACAAAAATTCCATAATTTACAATTTATTTTTACGCAGATGCTGTCCACTGTATGAACTTTCACAGATATAAATACACCTGTTCTTCCTGAGTCAAATTTGTTTGAAGTCAAAAAGAAAACGTGTGTACAACGCAATTAAGTGCTATTGTATTATTTACGATAAAAGAGAAATCTGTTCACACAGGTTTAAAAAAAACTTATTTTCTTAAAAAAAGAGACTTCAAAAATCAATGTTGATGGCCTATCTAAGACTCTATCATAACTCCTCATTGTAAACGTCCTTTGTTGATCAGCCTTCAGAACTTCTGACTTAACCTCACCCACATAAAGATTTACCATCCTCATCCTTACCTTATTCATATATAGCTCAAAGATAACAATCCAAGGTACACCGCACAAGGAAAAAAAAGGGACAGTTCTATATCTCCCATTCTACTGGGCCGATTGACAAAATTCAAATTGCGTTTTTCATGTCTCAAAATCATGACTTAGAATATGTATTATATTTATATATAGCATGGTTCTAATATGGGTATTTTGACAAAAAAATCACTTTTTCTGAAATGACATGCCAGATTATACCAAGCTACCAAATTTTGTAAAATTCGCATGACTAGATTTTAAAAAAATTAGCTCTCAAAATTTTAACTTCTCGACGTTAATTGAATTTGATATACATAGGCTGTTCAGTAAGTGCAGCGAAACCACTCATCGGAATGTTAATTTCTGTGGCATAAAAAAAGTTTGTTGTCTGTATTAACAAAGGCTACCAATAGATGGGATGTACAGGCTCATGTTCCTGAGTATCATGTGATTGAACTGAAGTATGTTTGCGCCGTCTACGAGATGCGGCCAGTTGTCGAACTGGAAGCTTCGATGGAACAACGTTATGCGATTACATTTTGTGTTTGTCTGCAAAAATCAGCATCGGAGACCTTTGGCATGATACTTGAAGCTTTCAACGATGAAGCATTAGCGAGAGCAAGTGTTTTTCACTGGCATAAAACTTTTAAGGAAGGCAGGCAAAATGTGGAAGATATTGAATGTGAGGGACGACCTTCAATGTCCGTCACAGAGACAATGATTAACACAGCTGTGGTGTCAGCTGCATGCTCTATTGAATATTTCTGTAGGAAATGTTCACTCAATCATGGCAGAACATTTGCAACTGAAACGTGTTTGTGCGCGGTGGATTCCGAAACTGTTGACACCTGAGCAAATACAGCACACAGTGGATGTGTGCACAGAATGGAAACAAAGACTGGAACAAGGAGACAATTTCTTAAAACGCATCATCACAGCAGATGAAGCTTGCCTGTATCACTATGACCCAGCCATGAAACAACAAAGTAGTGAATGGAGGCATCCGTCTTTGCGTACTCCCAAGAAAGCAAAAATGTGAAATCGGCTGGTGAAGTTATGACCCTAGTTTTTTTTTTTTTATTGTGCATCAACTCGCTGTTGAACTCGGTAGCATTGTAAACAGCTCGTACTAGCGAATGTCCTACAAACAATGGTAAGCACGTTCAAAGGAAAAGTACATTGTTCCGAAATGGCTTCCTATTTCATCATGACAATGCCCGACCACATATTCCTCGTTGCGTACAGGATGTTTTGCAGCAGAACAAGGTAGAAATTTTACCGCACCCTCCATTCAGTCCTGATCTCGCTCCATGCGATTTCTGGTTGTTTCCTGAACTTAAGAAACCATTACGAGGCAAACCTTTTGCAAGCAACAAAGAATGTATAAAGGCTGCAGAGGCAGGTTTGAAAAAGCCCTCAAAAAATGGACTTTTACATGTGTTTCAGAAGTGGACAGAACACCATGTAAATGATAAGGATTAAGGGCATTCTGTTTTTTTTTTTATAATTTTAGTCTTATTGAACAGCGCTCGTATATTTATTAATATCTCTTTTTTTATTACTTTCTTGATTCCTTCTTTCGCATTTCGAAATTTAGGTTCATTCCAAATACAATTCACCCATTTTTTATGATTTATTTTTAAAATTTGTATTTTTAAATAATTTTTATAAATTTTTCGAAAAAAAGTTTGAATTATAATCTATAAAGTCTTTACCATCATCTTAAAGTAGATGTATTCCTAGGCATACCTGCAAAAAAATAACAGTTTTTTTATACAAAACTTCCTACTGTTTACGTGTATTTATATATTTGTGCACTTTGAAATTTGGCATATTTCTTAAAAGCGATACTAACACAAATGTGGTTTATGCACTTTGTTATAATTATTTGAATGTATGAATAATAACGTTTTTTCCATTCGTCTGCAATCAAAAAAAGAAAAGGAAAATAGGTTGCTATAAATTAAGAAGTTCGGCAAGAAAATTAATCTTGGAGAAAAATGAAAAAAATACGCCAAGATAAATTTTTGAATTTCTCCGAAAATTTCACACCAAATTTTACAAAATTTAATATTTAGGCATAATTTGTTGTAGAACCGAAATATGGGAAAAAATTGGCATGTCATTTCAGAAAAAGTCAGATTTTGTGTTAAATTATCTATGTTAGAATGATTCTATATATAAATCTAATATATATCCTAAGTCGCACTTTCGAGACATGAAAAACGCAATTTCCATCAATAGGCCCAGTAGAACAGGAGATAAAGAACTGTCCCCCCTTTTTTTTGTGCAGTGTTCGTTCTGTAATTTTTTACTTAAAACGCACTGTTATATTTTCATTCAAAATGTATTATTTGTTTGTTTTAGCATTTTAATTGTTTATTTGATAGTATTTATAACTTTTATATTAGAAACATTGTTAAAACAACTGTATAGCACACCCAGTAACATTTTATGAACAAATTCATGATAAAAACTATTGTTAAGAACATTATTTGTTCATAAGGTGAGAAGCATCTGTATATACATTAACATGTTTTGAATATTAACTTTAACAGTATAAAAATAAATTACTTCATAGGGCCCGTCTTGTGCTTCTGGTGACTCTGGCTCTTGATCAATCTCAGGGGCAGTGACCCATGTGTCATAGCTGACAATAAATGTTAAATTTATCAATTATAAATAACTAAAAAATATACATGCCCAGCAAAAAAACTGAGTTTTCATTACTGTAAAATTCATCAATGACAAGATGGTTTTAAACTTAATACACATATACACACACCTATAATTGTAATGATTATTACAAATTTTAAAATTTAATTATTTATACATAAAGTAAATCCTTACCACGCATGAAGTTACATCATTAATACATTGCATGTATGATAAAATGATGCTACAAAGTTAATTTTCAAGGGAAAATGTGTATAGGTATAAATTAGATTAAGAATATGCTGTATTTAAAACAAAAAACAAAAGTTTATTAAAAGGATTTATATTATCACTTATTAAGTATCTGATATAATTACTTTTTAAAAAACCTGGTGATTCTTACTTGGGATAATGACTGACACAACCTTAATAATTTGGTAACTCCTAAGTTCAACTTAATAATTTGGTTAACTTTCGTAAGTTCATCATCTTTATTATCACTGCTTTCACAGTTGGCTAGTGTCATAAAATCATTTAATCTTTCACCAAGAATAAGTATATGATTTATATAAACCTAAATATTGTTGTATTTAAAATTTTAAAAAAAGTTTATTAAAAGGATTTATATTACCACTTAATAAGTACATTACTTTTTTAAAAAAAAAGGTGATTTTTGCTTTGGACAATGACTGACACAATTCTTTGAAAATTCTGTGGTAATGAATGCTTTTTCTCAATGCCTTTCATAAAAGGGTCCTCTTCTTTCTTAATTTAGGTCAATCTCCATAACAAAATCAGACAGTTTTTAATTTGCTTAACTTCTTGTAAGTTAAAGGCACTTCACCATCACTGATTTCACTGTTGGCTACTGTTATAAAATCATTCAATCCTTCATCCATCATTTTTTGAATAATTCTTTGGTGTCTCCTTTCATATTCTGAAAATCTTTTATCAGAAATAGCTTTTGAAATTTGTACAATTCTTTGGCTTGATATGCAATCCATGGAAATCTTTTAAATTGTTGATAACTCTGATGCCAGCAAGTATTAAATGCAGATGAATGAATGCTGAACCTTGTATGAATGAAATTCTAGCACTGGACAAATTACATGGAAACAATTAAGTATATGCAAAAACGCAAAATTGCATTCCGCAAAGTCGTGCTTGGGAAAAGTTTACTGTATTACACGATTAAAAACTGATAATATGATAGATTGTCCTAAAACTGCATGTGTTGGAATGATTTTTTTTAGGATTTTATTTTTAATTGTATTAAAACATTCAAACAAAAATGGATTTGAAGGTTATTTAAAAGAGAAAAGGTTGCTTTTATTATTATTATTGCTTATTTTTTATTTATTTACTTTTAAATATTCTACACATTGAGACTGTCCGATTCACTGAGTGTTATTTTATTGCGAAATAAGTTAGATGACAATCAGATGCCAATAGATTTAATTAAAATGCTAATTTTAAATATTTCCCAATATTCCATTCCATTATTAAATAAATGATAAAGTAATACAATAATGAATAAGAAATCCTAAATAATGCATTTTTTAAAATTAAAAATATAAAATAACATAAGTTATAAATTTACGTTAAACTGAATACTTTTTTCGTTTTTTTTAACAGAAAATTCACTAATCAGAAGAATAAAAATCACTTTATATTGCCTTTGATGTGCATTAGAGAAAGTATCAGCAAAATATCATATTGTTAGTTCTCTCCAAAGTTAAAAATATTCAACACACCTATCAGGATAAAACCACCAGTGCAGCATGACACTTTTGTCTCTTCTGAAGACAACACGAACCCAGTCCTCTAGATACAGAAAATTAAAACAAAAATAATTATCACAACTTTTAAAATGCAATAATAAATTCAGAATTGTATAAAATAATTACAATAACACCAATATCCATAATGTTAATATTATAATGACTGAACTCATACGATATATAATACAGATTCTTTTTATTTGACTTATAACAGTTTTAAACATTTTTTTAATAAAACTTATTTAACTTGTGAGCTTTTATTATTTACAGTTTTTAAGCTTTAGTTTAAACTTTGTTTTTCAAGTATCCAGAATTCATGAAGTTTAGAAAAGTTGCAGAAATAGAAGTTCTCAATCAACCAACTAATAAGCAGCAAAGATTCATTACTGTCTTCAACTATAAAAACTTTATCTTGATTTAAGTACAGGTACTCAGCTCAGATAAATTTCCTAAAAGAGTATAATTTCAAGGAACGATCTTTTTTTTTGCTTTTTCAGCCTGATTGATGGTATCAAAGTGTACCGAAAGTTTAATGGTATAGATTGACACAGTTGAAATAGCATGACCATAAAGGGTTTTAAAAAGTTAAATGCAGACGTCATACACACAAACTGAAATAATCAGAATTGTTTGTCTCTATTTATTAAATATTAAAATTATTCATACAATAATCAATACATAAATTACACATCTTTATTAAATACAATAATTTTATATATACAGTAGAAGTCCAGAAATCCACAATGCTTGGGACCAGAGGTTGTGCGGATTTTAGGATTTTGTGGATTTCAGGACAGAAAAATAAATCATAATATTCACACTAAAAGTGCAAAATAAATAAGGCACATTAGATACATTTGCTTAAATTATTATATACAATAATATACATTATTACATTATTTTATTATATGCATTAAATTATTT
>KK112662.1:571091-598731 GCA_000611955.2 Stegodyphus mimosarum
ATATATATATTATATTATTTTGTGCAGTGCTAATTCATTTTTTCATATTCCTTTACTGTTACACTGGAATATACATTAATTGGAGCCAAATACAAATTAGGGCTTTGGCACGATTTCAAGAATTGCACCAAGGGTGTGTATTAAAACACTCAAGGTTGCATAATTATGCGTTTGTTCCATATAAAGGGAATAAACAGTGCTTTGAAATATATACATACATAATGTAAAAAAATTGAAATTTTTAGTTTTTGAATATTCTGTTGTGTAAATATATAACGCAAGAAACTTGGATTTTTTTTGGGGGGGGCGGAGCTTTTGAATATAGTATTATGTATATAGCTCTAAATATTACTTAATGTAAAAATTAACGTAATATTTTACTTCTGGAAATTTAGTATTTACATATCATCCATGAAAATTGGCTACCAGTAAACGAAGAAAGGTAGTGGAAATCCCATAAAAAATGTACCAATCATACTCACACAATTCTGCAGGAAAGAACAGCTGCCTCTGTATTTAACAAATAATCAGTTTATTGTAATTTATTGTATCTTAAATAATCACTATTCGACTTGCTTCATTTTTGTGCTTAGCAAAATACTTTTTGTTGATTTCTTTTGTTTTGTTAGGCCAGTTACTCCATTTAGAAGGCTAAGAGTCCAAATTTTCGACAAGTAATAATTCCGGTCTATTACTATTTTGTCAACCATATTCAGCTAATAATATGGTATCCACTGCTTGCTATTCTGTAGAAGACAGATCTCAAATTTCGATCCTTTTTTTTTAATCACAAATATAAGAAAAAGTACAACAATAACAATTTATACACATGTTTGCAAAAAAAAGTGGCCTATCAAGAATTAGTCGGGGTTACCTCAACAGATGTGCTAACTTCCGCTAAATTGGGTTGCTTCATGAGAATGACGTAATACATAAGTACCAAAAATTCTAATCATAGGTAAATACATTCTTTAATCAAGCTTCTAGTTGCAGGGTTTGATAATATGTAGAGTTATGTTTACTATGATGGTCTGTATGTAATTTTAGGTGTGTGTTTGATAAAAATAGCCATTTCTATTGAAAGGTTAGGGTAAGCTACTTTTCTTCATATGATTACAGTTAGCTCTTCTTTAAATTGTTCTTATAAAAGGGAAAAAAAATTAAAATGTTAGTTATCACTCCTGCTTGAAAATAAAATATACTTATATCCAAATAATATATTCACAAATTTGATACGTATATGAATTAACATTTTAATATGTTAAAGATCATGTTCAGATTTTAGTGGTAACTAATATTTTATGATTAATTATCACACTTGAATGAGATTTTTGTGATAAGTAATGTCATATAAATCTGGTTGTAAGTATTGGTTTAATAACAAGCTAACAGTATTTTTACAGGAATGGTCTCGTACTGATGGCTCCTGAAGCAATTTTATGTGGCCCACCAGTACATTTCAATTTTACATTTGTTTCAAAGCACTGCTTTTAGATTTCGATATAGCATAACTCATTGGGCAGTGGATTGGAATACAGTGTTTATTAAGTCATTACATTCTACTAGAGTTTGAATCTAGCACTGCCACATAGACAGAAGTGCATTTATAATGCATATATAACAATGCTGTGGCAAAACCCGCAAATGAAGCTGGGGGGGGGACATTAATCATCGCATCTCAGGAAATGACATTTTAAATGTAAATATAAACATTAGAAACATGTGGATCATGCTTGTATGCACAATTGCTAATGAATGAAAATGAAATAAAATGGGAAGCTTTAAGATGTCAGTTAAATGAAAAAAATATAGAGTTTGCCAGGTGCTTGCATACTAGGAGGCCACATGACTAGACTAAGGTGGGACATTGGTGCAAACAATAAATTTATTCACCACTTGAAAGTTAATAAAAATTTTATATTCTGATGAATCTTGCCACTCCCCACAATGAGTTGGTATTCATATTTTCCTTGATTTGCTAACTAGCTGGTTGAAAATGAACTAAAAAAAGAGCCCAATTGATCGATGAGCATCTACACTTCAAGCTGAGGATAGTTTCCAGTAATTTTTCAGTAAAAAATTTAATACCTAAGGAAAAGAAAACAGGATGTCATATTTTTTCTCAAGATTTATTCCACTGGGGACGTTTTCTGTAAAAATCTGGTAATTTTCATAGTGTGTTTATTTTATGTTAAAAGCAAGTTATTTAGTGGTTAATTCAACATATTAGAATTATTTGAAATAAATATCAGTCCAAAAATTTAGTATTTAGCTGCTAGTCCATTTGAATTACAAAATGTAACCAAAAAAAATTTATTAATTTAGAAGTCAAACAACAAAAATTACCATTGTATTTGCAAATTTTCATAGGACTAGTTTGAATGGTTTTACCGAGCCCTCACCCTCAGCTGCCAAAGAGCAAATGAATGGAAAATTTACAAATATAATGCTGATTTTTGTTGTTTGACTTCCAAATTAATATTTGTTCAGAGTGTTATTTTTATCTAAAGAGAAATTTGTTAGAAATAGAAAGTAAGCACAATAAATTTGATTTTTTTTTTTGTGTGTGTGTGTGTTTGTTGCTGTTATAATTGCTTATTTATTTATGTTTGTATAAATATTTAGTTAGTGAAATTTGAAATTAAGTTTAAATTTAAGTAGTTGTTTGAAATTTAAAAAAAAAAATCTGCCCCCCTCCCAGTTGCTTTCAAGTCATGCATTGCAGCCCGCACATGCAATTTGAGTTTGTAACCACTGTTAAGACACTACTTATATAACAAAGTAAAATTGATATCATTGCAATAAAAGTAATAAATACACATTAACCTGTTCAATAAAACTATGAATTACTTTCTGTATCATACAGCACAATTATTCTCTTAAAACTGCATTTGTGGTTCTATATTTTTTATTATTGTAAAGAAATCTTTTTAATTGCATAAAGTTTACTGATATGTAATATTTTAAAATCTATGCTAATAATATTTAGTAGAATAAATGTGTTCTTCAGTATTCTGATTTTATTATTATTATTAGGAACCGACACTGTATTCAATAGAAGCAATAGCTATTTTAGATAATGATGGAAATAGAATTCTGGCAAAAGTAAGTAAATAATTCTTTTAAGTTTAATACTTAACCCTCTGATTTACAGAGTTTTGCAAGTCATCCCAGATTTCTCAAAACTTTCATGAGAAAGATGTATTTTGATTTTTAATGCCAAAATAACTCTGGCACTTTTATTTGAATTTATTTACTTTTTAATGTGTTGCCTTAATTTCTTGGACATATTTCCAGATGTACATAGCGCCAAAAAAAAAAAGGCCAGTTCTATATTTCCCGTTCTACTGGGCCACTAGACGAAGTTCAAATTGCATTTTTCTTGTCTCGAAAGCACGACTTAGGATTTGAATTAGATTTATATATAGCATTGTTCTGTTATAGGTATTTTGACACAAAATCAGACTTTTTCTGAAATGACATGCCACTTTTTCCCCATATTTCGATTCTACAACTCTGATGCCAAACTACCAAATTTTGTAAAAATTGCACGAGTAGTTTTTAAAAAATCGGCCCTCAAAATTTTAGCTCCTCAATGTTAGTTCAATTTGGTATGTATTTATTAATATTTATTTTTTATGAAACTTATTTGGTTCCTTCCTACACAATTCAAAATTTAGGTTCATTCTAAATAAAATTAACCCATTTTTTATGATTTATATTTAAAATTTGTATTTTTAAATAATTTTTATAAATTTTTTGAAAAAAAATTTGAATTAGAAGCTATAAAATTTTTACAATCATCTTAAAGTGTATGTATTTCTAAGCGCACCTGCAAAGAGTTAGAGCTTTTTATTCAAAATTTTCGAGGATATACGTGAATTTATATATTGGCGTGTTTTGAAATTTGACGTATTTGTTGAAAGCGATAATAGCAGAAATGTGGTTTACGCATTTTGTTAAAATTATTTGAAAGTATGAATGATGTGACTCTTTTTCTGTTCATCCACAATGTAAAAAGGTAGGAACAATGTGACTTTTTTTCTGCTCTTGGACGATGAAAGGGATAGGAAAATAGGTTGCCATGTGTTAAGAAGTTTGCCAAGTCAAATAGAAAAAATTCTCGAAGTTAAATTTTTGAATTTCTCTGTAAATTTTGCACCAAATTTTACAAAATTTAATATTTAAGCATAATTTTAGTCATAGAATCGAAATATGGAAAAAAATTGGTATGTTATTTCACAAAAAGACCCATTTTGTGTCAAAATACCTATGTTAAAATAATGCTATATATAAATCTAATATACAGGGTTATGCAAAATAAACTTCCCCAACTCAGAGGCCTGTGCAGAGTGTTGTATGGGTCATAATGTGATGAAATTTTAAAAACAGACACTTCAGATCATGCGCTCGAGATTTATTAAACAAAAAAAAATTAGTACAAGAAGTTGCCGATAGGTGGTGCTGTAACACTAGTAATGTGCATATTGCAGCAACATGATTTGCAGAAATAAAGCTTCTGCACTACGTATCCAAAAGACAAGCCCTACAAAAGTAGAAGACAGGCCTTGCACAGACAGTTGTTTGCAGCTCGCTGATGCACAATGGCGACTTTGAAAGACAAAGCTCTGTTAGTGAAACTTTTCTACCAGAATGAAGAGAAGTCCTGTGCTGCGATAAGAGCATTGCGTCGGCTGAAGATCTTACGCCGAGGACCAATGACACCATGCGCTCTACGAGACATGATGAAGAAGTTCGAAAGAACAGGACAGCTGGGAATTTTACCTGGTAGAGGACGACAGGTTGTGGAATCTGCACGCATAGAAGACATTGCTTTCGCGGTCGTGGACCCCACTAGCCAATCGCCACATGGTGTTGTTAGTGTGTCAACTGTTTCTCATGTTGTTGATATGCCCTATGCGACCGTCTGGCACGTGATGCGTCAAATCCTCGGTTATTTTCCTTACAAAATCCATAGTCATCATCAGCTGTCTGATGGGGATCCTGTAGTTTGGGAAACATTTGCGTTGCAGTTCCTTGCTAGAATGGAAGTCGATGCTGCTTGGCCGTGGAACATCCTTTGGATGGATGAGGCCCATTTTCACCTAAATGGTCAAGTGAATACGCACAACTGCCGCATTCAGGCAAGTGAAAACCCGTGCGCAATCCATCAAGTGCCCTTGAACCCTCCAAAGGTTACTGTATGGTGCGGTTTCACTGTAACATTCGTCATTGGGACTTATTTTTTTTTAAGAGGTGACTCCAAAAGGGTTCAAAACATGTTCTGTCACAGGAAAACGGTATCAGGACATGTTGACAACGTTTGTGATCCCTGAACTGCAACAACGTGGCCGCCTCCAGGACACGATATTTATGCAGGATGGTGCACATCCCCGTATTCTTCGTGGAGTTCAACAGGTGTTACGGGCAACTTTTACCGATGCACATGTGATCAGCCGCTGTTTCCCTACAGCTTGGCCTCCCCGCTCGCCTGATCTCACGCCATACGACTTTTGGTTATGGGGATTCTTAAAGGATCGGGTCTACCAAGAACACCCAGCAACCTTGGCACATCTGAAAGGCGCAATTATTCGACATGTTCATGGAATTAATGTGGACTTACTGCGTTCCACTGTGGAACACACTGCTTTGCGAATGGAAAGAGTTGTGGAGAACCACGGCACACATATAGAACATCTGAAGAATGTCTTGTTGATCTTCAGTGCCACCTGTTGGCAACTTCTTGCACTAATTTTTTTTGTTTAATAAATCTCAAGCGCATGATCTGAAGTGTCTGTTTTTAAAATTTCGTCACATTATGACCCATACAACACTCTGCACAGGCCTCTGAGTTGGGGAAGTTCAATATGGATAACCCTGTATATCCTAAGTCATGATTTCGAGACATGAAAAACACTATTTGGATTTCATCAATCGACCCAGTAGAACAGGAGATATAGAATTTTTTTTAACGCATCGCAGCACCCTCTAGCCAGGTGAATGTTACAAGATACGATGGGACGGAACATATTTAATGCTATTGGGAAACTTGCAAGATTTGGTGCAATTTCACAGCCAGAAATGACACATTTTACAATGGCTGAAGCCACTGGTCGATTATATCCCAAATGTTTTCAGGGTAAAAATATACTTACGGGAGCCCCTTGGCGAAAATTGGCAATTTTTGGTGGTACACAGACACCGAGTTTGTGCAATTCTTTAACTTGTTATTTTGGCTTTGTGTAGCAGCGATTTTTTGCAGCAAAAATCACCACTGCAGAAACTTGATATCCATGTACACATCAACATATTTTCACTTTAAAAAAAAAAAATCAGAAAATTTTACAAACTTGCCATTGTGCATTCCCTTGACTTTGCCCATGTACACATCATTCTGTTTTCACTTAAAAAGTCAAAGGAGCAGCCAATTCTACACTAGAGCCAAAAAAAAATATATAATCTCAATACCTACATTTTAAATCAAACAGTGAAATAACATAAAAAAGGAAATTCATCTTAGCACTACACAAAAGAAATATCCACTTACCTTATTTAGAAATTTCTGTGTCTTCAATCAAACAAAATTCCTTAACAGCATCTAAAACTTCCTAAAATTATCTGAACTAGAATCTGTATAGTGTCATCGCCACATAAATTCACAAAAATAAGAGTAAAAAATGTCCTCCGATGTTCGATCATATGCATTTCCTTCCTACAAACAGGGCACTTATAATGGCTACTAAGGGAACCTTTATTTACACACCAGTCAATTAATGTTTTTTCGCCCTTTCTTTTCAACTCATACAGAAACTTCAAATTAATCATACCACTATCAGTCATTTTACCATGTAAACCATAAAATATCAATATACTTCCTAGCCAACATCTAGCACATGCAAATCTTTTCCCATCAGTCAAATTCATCGCAATCATGCAACCAATTACATCATAATAGGGTTACCATAAATGAAACAACTTGGTGATTAATGAAACAACAACTTAGCGATAATCCTAGGGGCACCCTTCAATGTACTCTAACCGTTTTCAGTGAGGGAGAGGTTGGGCAATTGATATAACTATGGGAGTGTTACCATGTAGCAAAGAAAGTTCATAACAGTGTGTGCTGTAATGGCATTATCATGCTGAAAAATAGCCTTCACCAGATGATCAAAATCAGGTACTACAACAGGCAGGATAGGAAAAATGTAAGCAAGAACCAGAAATTAACCATTACTTGGTAGAGGTATACTACTGCACTAACTGTATAGTTGGGCCCCAATTTTATTGGAGAACACCCCAGGGAACAAATCTGAGGGTTCCCTTTTCACCTCTTTACCTTAATCACCAAACTGCTCAAGAGTATCAGCTCGTCATTCAGTATTTTAAGTGTCTCCATGCTGCACAGACACTATACATTTATGATCTGTGGCATCAATGTTCCCTCTAAGCTAACATTGCTAATCCTTCTAATTTCACAAAAGTTGAATTTTTTAATATTGCCTTTCAATTTCAAAATTCTATATTAGCATAATATTTTAACTTTCATAAGAAATGCGAATTTTTTTATTTATGAATATTTTGATAATTTTCTCATTTTTTAATTCATAAAATTTTAATTTCAATTAAAAATTTAATATTTTTCTGTGAAATTTTAATTATTCAGTTGAAAGCGGTCATTTTTTTGTTGCAGGATAGAATGTTATTAACGATTCTTAATTAAACAAGCAAATGTTAAGGATGTTTTACAAAATTTCAGTATTACAATTTTGAATGAAATAACTTGAATTGTTTTCATGTATCTAGGTTCTGCCATCTCCATTCGTACGTATGTGTACAAATATATAAAAATGAAAATATTATGCTTGGATATTGTTGCAACGATGCTGAGCAAAATAAGTTTCATAACAATTTTTGTGTTTCATACCATGCTATTAAATTAATATATGATTGCAGTCTTATGGCAAATAATATTTAGATTTGAAAATGAACTTAATAACTTGTGATAATACACAGTCCAGTCACATTAATGTGACCATCTGTCAAAAGCCAGAATAACCACCTTTCGCAGAGCGGACTGCTGCGAGACGTGCAGGAAGAGAGTCACATAGGTCTCTGAAGGTGTTCTCTGGGATGTTGAGCCATGCTGACTCTAACGCCGTGGCCAGCTGCGCTAGATTACGCGGTTGAGGATCCATGGCGCGAACAACTCGATCGAGATGGTCCCACAGATGCTCGATTGGGTTTAAGTCAGGTGAGTTTGCTGGCCAGGGGAGGACGGTAAACTCATCCTGGTGCTGTTCGAACCACGCACGTACACTGGCAGCTGTATGGCACCTCGCATTGTCCTGCTGGAAGATGCCATCATCCTGAGGAAAAACAATGCGCATGTAGGGGTGAACATGGTCCGCAAGGACAGATGCGTACTTGTATTGATCCATTGTGCCTTCCACAATGATCAGTGAACCTAGAGAATGCCAGGAAAACATTCCCCAGACCATAATGCTCCCGCCTCCAGCTTGGACCGTTCCGGCAATGGTTGCAGGGTGGTTCCTTTCAGAGGTTTCACGCCTTATACGCCAACGTCCATCTGTCCGATGGAGCATAAAACGCGATTCATCCGAAAACGCAACCTGTCGCCACTCAGTGGACGTCCAGCTGCTGTACTGGCGTGCAAATTCTAGCCTTCGCCGTCGATGAACAGCAGTCAGCATAGGTGCACGAACCAGGCGTCTGCTTCGGAGGCCCAGACGCAGCAATGTTCGCTGAATAGTACTTTGGGAGACACTTTTGGTAGCCCCTTGGTTCATTTTGGTGGTCAGTTGCTCAACGGTAGCCCGTCTATCTGCCCGAACGCATCTCCGCAACCGTCGTTCGCCTCTGTCATCTATGGCCCGTGGTGCACCACATTTGCCACGTCGCTGATTTTGGACAGTCCCATTTTGCCATGCACGGTACACTTTTACCACGGCGGCACGCGAACAGTTCACAAACTCAGCCGTTTCGGAAATGCTTCCACCCTTGGCCCGAAAGCCAATGATCATGCCCTTTTGGAAGTCGGATAAATCGCTTCGTTTCTGCATTACGCCAACGATTGAAATGTTTTCCGAAGCCCTCACACAGCCTTTATATACGCTCAACTGCACTGTGCTGCCACCTGCCTTCTGTGATTGGTTATTTAACTCTGACATGGAAAGTACGTGGTGGTCACATTAATGTGACTGGACTGTGTAGTAGCTCTGTTTTCCTAATACTAAGTGCAAATCTGCGAAGTTCTTCCCATTATATTCATGAAACACTAGCTTTGAATGTTTCAGAGTGAGTGAATAAGAAAACATTCTGTACCTAAAATAGAGTCCAGCTTTTAAGGCACCTAAAATGTTTTTTTAATCACACAGAGATTGTTTCCCATGCAATAAAAACCTCTCTAAAAGTAAAGTGGGGGGACAAAAAAATGAAGTTCCTAAAGGTTCTCGGGTTTTATTTATTTAATTCAGTGTTCAATCCTAGGAACCCCACATACCACCCACCTTGCAGCTCTAGAATTAGGAACTCTTTTTGACATAATCGAAAGTTCAAACTTTTAGTTTTCATAAAATTGCTGTAATTATAACAGCCTGCAAAAAATAAGCTAGATCAAATCAGAAAGTTTAGGAACAGATTCTGCTGTATAAATTGAAATTCTTTGGGATCAGTAAAGTATAATTTTAGCCTAGCTTAACAGCATACACTATAAATTATTTGCTATGTAGCATGAGGTTGGCGACTAAAGACAAGTTATTCCGTTAAATTTTGTCTTGCTTCTATCGTGCACTGATAAAATTAAGCCTGAATTGTTTTAATTTAGTTATTTATTATACTTACATCTATTTTATTGCACATGTTTAAGGCTTATCTGAGTCCTGAATAAACAAATTCCCTTGATATACTTAAGCTTACTAAGGGCTGGCACTAGATATTTTGCTGCCGGATGTAGTCTCACCGGGTCCTAAATTCTGGTACCAAGCACCTCCATAAGCTCTAAATTTTTGCTGCCCCTTAATTTTGGGTCCCAGTGCTTACTCAGTGCTTCTCTAAATTCCAAAAATTTTTTCTTCCCTAAATTCTGCCGCCCAGTTCAGCCATACGAGCTCTGGTGCAGGTTCTGGGTTTTTATGAATAAAAAATCAGTTATTCTTAATTCAGATAGTACTAAATGTGATCTTTTGGTCTGTGAGTGTCATTAACAAAAGTTTTTTTAGCGTATGGAAAGAAATTTTTGTTAAACTTTTTCTCGTCAACATTTAGCACTTTAACTTAAATCTGTAATCATCACCAAGCATAATATCAACATAAAAGGTTTCCATACTCTTATTCAATTACTAATAAAAATTGTTTAGGCATCTCTGCATGAGTCGTTACTCAAGTTATCATGTGTTGATAAACTTGCGACTATAAATGATTCTCCAGGTTGGCGTCAGGAATATAAAATATTAGTAGGTGTAAAATGAATAATGTTTACATGTAGAAGATACACAGCTACAGAGCCAAATTATTGATCACACAAATTTATGCTAAAATGATTTTTTATTTAATAAGGAGATATTTTACTTAGTGCCGAAGTGAAATTAAAAATCGGGATTCTCCACATGTTTCATTATCGGGAAAAAAATCAAATGTGCATGTGTAAAGCATAAAAAAATTTTTTAGGAAATTTTTCTTTAAAAAAATTATTAAATTCTATAAAAAAAATTTTCTTAAAAAAGTTGTCAAATAAATCAAATAATCAAATAAGGATCAGTTACATCATTATTTGATTTCTTCTGTTTCACTTCTTTTAAGCAAAGCAAACTATTCTTAAAACATATTTGGCTAGGCAGTAGTCTAATAATAAAGTCAATAAACATTGCTAGTTTGGCTTGGGCCTGATTAAAATCAAACAGGCTGGGCGCAGGGTCATTTTTGTTATTTTTACCATGTATAACTTGGATGTAGGCCAGTTTTCCTTAGAAATTCCTCCATAAAAGTATCCCTGTGACTAGGCAGATAGACCTTGAGTGCTTTGCCATAATCAAATTAGCAAATCTTAAGTTCACTAATGACCAAATTGCTTCTGAATGACTAATTCACTAAGGACTTAATTGCTTTCTGCTTATTTTTCCGAATGTTTCAATCAAATGAAAATATGAAATAATTTCCTTGAATTTTGAGAAAAAGAAAAGTCGAGTTGTCTTCAAATGAGCAAAAGTGCTATCTTCCGTACAATGCTAGCTCTCTGTGCTGAGGAATTAACACCATAGGAGGGATATTTTTACCCAAAGGTTCAGCCTTTCTGTGAATGATTAGGCTTGGAACTGGCAAAGAAGGAAACTTTTTATTCATGAATTGGCAGTTTCCAAGAAGCATTGACTCTCAGTGACTAAAAGGAGAGTGTCTGGAGAGTTTTATTTTAGCATAAAATAGTGTGCAAATCCAAATAAAATTTAGAGAAATTTTTATGCATGAAATATATAATTCTAAAATAAAAGCATGAAAGTTAGTAAACGGTGCAACCGACCAAGCAGCCAAATGTGGAAGTGTGCCATATGAATAAAAAAGATATTTTGAGAACATCAAAAAGCATCTTTTGCAAAATGTTCTATCTTGTTCTCACTACTTTTGTAGGGAAGAAATCCAAATACATTATGGTTGGCCCTGATTTTAGGTTTATTAATTTTACTAAAGCACTGCTGAAATATTTCACTTTTGGAAAGCTTTCTAAGAAAACCTACTCGCATTTAAAACATTATTCACATTAAAAAAATTCCATGTAGCTAATATATTCTATTGCTGAAAACAGGAATTACTAGTGTCCTGTGGCTTCAGCAACTAGTTTTTCTACTTTAAAACTAGAAATTTGATTGCAAAGATCTGCACTTGAAGTAATCATAATTGATTATTTTTTTCTCCCTTGTAAAATTTTGTCTAAATATTCTGTTTCCCTGTTTATAAATTATGGAAGTTTTTTCAAAAACTCCTGATATTTTAAAAGGAAATTTCAATGCATTTTTTTCCTATCACAGGCCTAAATAATCATTCATTAAGACCATATTAATTTTAACCTGAAACGAAATAAATGAAACATTAAGATTGTTTACTTACTTTTTAGCGGCATGTGTGCTGCCTCATCAATACTTTTTATGGCTTTTCAGTGGGGATTTGCATAGTCAGAAAGTATATTAAAAAAAAAAATCATAGACTTGCATAAACTCAGTATCACATACAACCGTCATACCAAAAACCTTAAATCAGAAATCAAAAGAGGAGCATGATGCCATTTAGTGTTTGCTTTATACTCTATGCATGCAGCATGCTAAATCCAAAGAGATAATGAGAACTGCAGTATGTGCACCCCTATACTAATGGGATCCTATTGGAGGGATCATAATGTACAATCACACTGGTGAAATCTGTCGGGGGCGGGATGCTATGCAAATAACTAGGTTATCATATAAATACTTTCTGGCTACGTCATGGGTTGCCATCTAAATACATTCTGGCTATGTCATGGGTTGCTTTATGAATACATTTTGGCAACATGTACTTGTACTTGTACATGTTTTGGCAACATGTACAACTTGTCAGTACTGTTTTGTTGTGTTTCAGTCGAGTTGTAGATAGTCAAAAAGTGCATTTATTTTTATAAGCGTATTGTGAATTAAAATATCAAATATATTTATTTATGATATTTGAATAATTTAATATTAAACTGAAAAAAATTTTATTAGAGCTGAAACTTCTAACAATCTGGCTTTTCTTTGTCTGTGACTAATACAAGCATTCATGTTTTTTAATGCTTCTTTGTGATCTCTTACACTTGCCTTTTGAGATAATCAGCCTGAAATGTACTGAATGCATTGTGGAAATTCGAAAATTTTGTAAAATATTTGCTGTTAATGGTTTTCAATCTGAATCAATGCTTACAATTATTTTTAATTCAGGTATTGTTGACAAATTCAGTTACAAAGAAAAACAGTACTTACATAAAAACCCATCAACTATTTTTGCCTATTAAAGAAAGCATGCCAAACTATGTAATTTTTCACCAAAAATGGAAAACCTTCAAACAGGCTAGGTTTGATGTAACCTTGATTATGTATGTTAGTTATTATTCTTGAGTAAAGACTTTTTTTTCCCCTCTGTCATGCATTTTTGAAAAAGAAATGATTAAAATTTGGGACCTGCCTACTACAAAAGAGCATGTTGTTGAATATTTCCAAAGTTATGGAATCTTATCAGCCTAAAAAAATGTATTAATGCCCAAGATATGGCGCTTTATTTAAAAATTAAGAAGCAATGGTGTTACAACAGTAATGCTTGTGTGAAGCGAGTGTCAATTTGAAAGGGAACATGGCTCGAGAGTTTGGCACGATTGGCACCATCTCTTTTGGTCGACGGGATTTTTCATAAGTACCAGAAAAACTAGCCACAGTCACCTAAAGAAAAAACTTTGTTTTCATATAAAAATGGTAGCTTGAAGCTTTTGTAGATAATTTTTACTTAAATGTAGATCATGATAGAATTAAAAATTTTCTAGTGTATTTTGTATATATCTGATTAGAATGTTTTCAAAATGTTTTCTTTTTTCTCCTCCTCCTTTTCAGTATTATGGTAAAACATTCCCTACTGCTAAGGAGCAAAAAGCTTTTGAAAAGAATTTATACAAAAAGACTCACAGAGCAAATAGTATGTAATTTATATAGTGATTAATGTTTTGTATGAAAAAATGCGTCATTATGCGTATTTTTTCATTTAATACATGTTTATAATTTTGTAAATAATTTTATCATTTATGTTAACTGTAGAAGCATGCATTTAAATTTTTCTTTTCAGTGCATTTATTTTAAATGTAAAAGTTGTTATTTAAATGTTATTTCACTCATAATTTGACAGAATGTTTCCATATGTCTATCCTTTGGAATAGACCCAAAATAGAATCAACTGAAAAATGACTGCAATTTGAAGTTTTTGTTTCTGATTATTATTTTACTTTTTGTAGTAAATAGAATGTATTTGAGGCATATTTTTTATTTTGTCAGTATTAGTTCTTATTTATGTTCTGTGCTATCGAACCAACAATATAGCTTAATTCTACTTTGAAATACATCACAGCAATAGACAAGAATACCTCACAGCAATAGACAAGAATACCTCACAGCATTGTGCAATAGAATGGTGTATTTTAACACTCTCAGTGTTTCAGATGTAAAATTCCATATAGAAGGTGGCTTTCGTTTTCATTACACATGAAATTTCTGCCAGCTTTTAATATATCCGATATCATGTTTGTTGTATATTGGAAAGAAAGGAATCAAAGTGAATTCGTTGTTAGAGAGAGCTATCTGTAAGAATCTAAAACCTTCAGCATTTCTGAAATAGAATACCACATGGATCATACCATCTCCTTGTAGTTGAGTAGTAGTTGATGACATATATAATACATGCCTATTCAATCTATATAAAATTCTGATGTTTCTATTTATGTAGTAACCAAAATACAGGATGCGTAATGGTCCATACAAGAGCTTATAACTGCTTATATTGAAAATAAATTATAAAGGCCCTTATAAATACTTTGTTTTTACTATTTATTTTTATATATTTATTTATTTATTTTTAATCAAAGCCAAAACTAAATAAACAATTGTTCGATCTTATCTGGAGCATCAGATGGGGAATCATACTACCAGAAATAGCTTTTCTCCCCTTTCTACGCATTAACTTAACATTTGATTTGCGTGAGTGGCGACAGGTGCACATCATTGTATTGGACAAGGAATTGTGAAAGGGGTAGAAAATTCTGGTCCTACCCACAAATTATAGACGTTTAAATTTCTATCAAAATTTTAATAATTTGTATTTTCATTTCACGTGGTCAGTTTACATTCGTATTTATTATGATTGTTATGCTTATATTATAAGCACATTGTGAATATTTTAATGATATATTTTCAGTAAATGCTGAAGTATAGATAAACTTTAAAAATGGGTAAGTATGTTTTTAACACAGCTAGGCTTTCTGAATGGCTTAAACAAAGTGAATGTAATCGCAAGGTCTACGTGTGTTCCTGCGGTTGGATTAAAACTAAAAGAATGCCAATGTATTGCAAATGTAATTGCGTGACCTACGCGTGTTCCTGCGGTTGCGGTAGACCTGACAGAATACCAAGCATGGATTGCGAAACTGAAGTCAACATAGCATATGGGCCTTCTTTAAAGAGTAACATGAATTGTAAGTAAACTTTTTTCTATTTAGTATTAATTCTAATACATGAAATTAAAAAATTAGAATCTCCCATGGACTGCCAATTTACTTATTATTAAAATTTTCATTTTCTGCTTTTGAAAAGCTTTTTTCTTACTCTTTAATATACTATAGCCCTCCTTCCTTATTATTTCTCTGTTTCATTTGTATCCCTAAAGTTGGGAATTTTGGGCTTACATTTTAAATTTTTTTGCCAATATATTATACAGTACGGAAGTGAGGGGTCCTAAGGTTCCGGATTCTGCCCTTTCTCCGAAAAATCTTGAATATTAAAACCGTAAAGCTCAGTTCACACTCACGTGTTCTGCCGGAAAGCATAGCCCAATCGGAAGCGAGCTCACGGGTGGTGTTTTCTGTACAACTGGAGACCGCGTGAGTTGACTTAACTTCAACTTCTCTCCGCTTGACGAGTTAGTTTCAGGCATCTCATTTCAAATGTCCAGTTTCTACCACGGTTTTTAAATGATTGCACTTTCAAAAATTATTTTTGAAAGGGGAAAAAAGTCAAATGGACTAATCTTAATAAAAATTTCAGATAATAATAAAAAATGCATATGCTAATAGAAGAGCTTTATAAAGTATTTAAAGGAAAATTCTCAAGTTTATTAGCAGTAATATATCTTAATAATCAACCATAAATGATATATGGTTGATAATATGTACAGAATAATATAAAGCAGTAGATTGTTGCGAGAAAATAGTGATGGATTTTGAGATCCCAGATTTTAAATTTTTCTTAAAATCTCTCTATATCAATATAAGGTTGCTTAAAATGTTGGCTTCTGGATTTAAAAGGTTTTGGATTCAAGCTTCACCAGAGGTGTTGTTGTAATGGTGTTGGTATTTTTAAAATAATATTTACAGAAAAAATTTATCTTTGCTTTCAGAGTAACCCAGATGCTTCTTCAATTTCCTGAAGGTGAAGTGTAAAAACCATATTTTCCCACAAGACACCTTAGCATAACCTGAGGTAACACACTCAGTAGAAAATTCAGCTGGTACTAGGGACTTGTATTGCGGGTTCGGGTCTTGCTTTTTCCCACCTTTGATGATGGTGTGAATACACCAATTTTTTTAATCTACCATAACTTTTTTGGGGGAAGTGACACAAGAAGCTTGCAAATAAACTTAATTTTCACTCGGCATTGTGGCTATTATCCTTCTTTTGACAACGAGCCTTTGCCACAATTCATAAACTGATTCTATTTCCCCTGACACAAGATTAGCAAAAGTGATACACATATTAGTATAAAGTTACTGTTTTACCTAATTAGAAAATTTAATAAGTTTTGAATTTTAAAGAAGTGATGATGAGTACACCATTTATTTAAAAAGTTAAGAAAACTATTATTTATACAAAAAGGAAGCTCACTAGTAGCTACTATACATTAAGGAAGCTCATTGATTTTTATGGAATATTTCTGCATTTTAATGGCTTCATATTTGCTTTTCTGAACATGCATGACCACTTTTCAGACAGTTTATTCATGAACTTAACCAGAGGTTTAATCTTGATGATGATAATCTTTCATTAATTTAAAGAACTTTTGTGTGAGCATTAGCTAATTTGCTAGAAAAATATGTACATATGGCAGAAAGTAAAACATTTTTTGTTAAATTGCTGTTGTTTATTAACTTAAAAATAAATGCTTCTTTTAAGTGTGATATTTAGTTCAGTAATGCTGTAAATCCTGCATATATTTAAACAAAATATACTTTTTATTGCATTATTTAAACCAATTAAGGGAAGCTCATATATCATGCAAAAAATTTTATGGTAGTATACCCCATGAAAATTCACTCTCTAAAATAGAATCATGCAATTACGAATTTGTAATTATCATTCATCAAAATTGATGAATAAAGTAAATTAAATATATACAGTGTTAGATGTATGCAACAATCCTTTTCTAGGATATCGTATTCCTATCTTCAAAACGATTCTTTTCTGTGATATTCTGACAAAAATTAGTGTACTGCTTTTGGATAAATGGTTCGATGATGGCTAGAAATTCATCGAATTGATTATATGTCATGCAAAAGTAATTAAAAGAAATTATGATGTGTTCAAGTGCATTTCTTCAATTAATTATTTGCATCTCCTTGCTGCAGTCATCTCTCACATATTAATATAAAACACTACATTCTGCTTTTCTTACATAAAGTGGGAAGTAAGATAAGTTTTAATCTAGCAGAAATTAAATCCATTTTAATTAAAAAGTGTAATCACAAAAAGGTCAAAATACCACTCAAAAATTCATATTTTCTCCAAGCTTCCGACATGAAGAGCCATCTAGTGTGTGCATGTGACAACTTTTAAAGTGAAAGTTTCAGCCCTGGGGTGAATTGACATATGCGGAAAGCAGTTTTTTCTATGTTGCCGCATTTCATTTCAACGGACAAGTGTGAACACAGCTTAACAGTTCGCAGCAAAACAAGCAACAGTCTTTTTTTTTTTTTTTTTTTTTTTTTTTTCACTGTCCAATCTGGATTGAATAGGACTGCAGGCTACCAACCCAAGTGAAGAGTGATTCTATTCCGGAAATTTAACGCAGTCTGTTCAAAATTAGAATGAAAAACACTCCAGATTTGTAAGTCTCTTTCTTTTCCTTTATTTAGTTTTTTTATTCTCTGAATACCTGCAGCTGTTGATTCTAATTGCATAATATCATGTGCACGAGAATTAAGGTGTGCGTATTGCACAATAATGTTTACTATATTTTGCAAAAATAATTAGTTTTGATATTTAATCTGGGATCTGTTTATGAGCGCTTAAAAGAGTTTTACTGTGCTTGCCGAACAGAATATTTTTCAGTTTCTTTGGACTTTTGTATGTTTATGAATATATTTTTATGATCTGTATGTTTATGGTGATAATTGGGTTACAGATTATAGTTTATATATATATAAATCAAGAGCAACATGTGTTATCTACTGAATGTTAAAGTAAGATCTTCATGATATTTTCTATTCTAAATATTGCAATGTTATGAAAGGTGCAGAAATATTATTAATTATATTTAATGCATATACCAAAAATGTCAAAAGCATTATTTAGCCAAAAAATCTATAAAACAGCCACAATCTACCCATTTCTTTTCCCAGTTACGCTCGACTATCCGGAATTTTCAGATAACAGGTAATTGGCAGCTTCCGAGCATGCTGATTAGTTAAGCTTTTACTGTAGAAAGGGTGACTGTATGAAGCAATTCCTCTCTTCTGATTTCAGTATGAGAGGGAAAATAAATAAATGTACAATAAATTCTATTTATTTCTAGGTGCCAAGCATAAAAAATTTTTGAAAGGGAAACATACAGATATTGGTGAGTAACAAACTTTTTACCCAAATCAAATCCTGTTAGTGTTGCACCTTCCAGTTTCTGTGGTGTTATTTGTGCTTCACGAAATTCAGATACCTTAGATGTTGCTGTAGAAGCTTCGAAAGATGTTTTGGATGCTGAAATTTTGTGGTGTTTGAAAGTGGTGATAAGCCATTACTCTTATAAATCTACCAGTGGCATGGCAAACTTTTTTCAACTATATCCCAGTGCTATAGCAAGACACTTTCCTTGTAATGAGAGAAATCGTGCTTATCTCTGCCATTTTGGATTAACACCTTATTTTCGATGTCTCACGTATGACGAATTTAAAAAGTTATCCCACTTTATCTTGTTATTTGATGAGCCTTTGAAAAATAAAGAAAAAGCAATTAGATTTGCATATCAGATATTGGCAGTTTGACCAAAATAAGATTTTAATTCTATTTTTGATATCTGTTTTTATGGAACATGCAACAGCTACTAATATGAAAGTTTTCAAATGGCATTTAAAAAACTAGATATAAAAAAGCTGCTATAAATAAGTATGGATGGGCCAGCTGTAAATTGGAAGTTTTATGAAACCCGCCAACATGAATTGAAAAAGAAATATGGCATTGAATGTATATCTATTGGTAGTTGTGGCTTGCATATTTTGAACAATGCTTTCAGTAAATGAGCATCCACTACAAGGTGGTATATCTTCTATTTTAAGCCATCTCTTTTACAGCCGTGTGTACATGAGACTTTGCCATTGAAATTTTGTAATTTAATAGGTGGCTAGAGAATGTACCAATATATTTGCATGTTTTTGAAATTTGGAAAGATATAAAAGGTTATGTCAAGCTAATTGAGAAAGGAAAATATGCAAAAATAATTTGCAAATCGTATGAAATAATAGGAGATGCAATTAAAGACAAATTAATGCCTGTAAAGTTCCCTCACCCTCCCATTTGTGTGGCTGAATTGGCGAAATCCTTTTTGGAACTGTACTTAAGTGATGAATCACTTCTTTCTGTTTTTGCTTTTGGTTTACACAAATTAGTAAAGCAACTTTTGCAGAATTTCAAAATTATAATGGAAGAGTACATGTTAAAAATCAGTTCATCTGTGAAAATATTTGTGTAACTTTTGGTTTTTTTCGAGCAAGGTATCGTTAATAAAATAAGGTGTGAGATTTAGGGCTGATAAGTTCTTGCGAGAACTGTATGCTAAAAAGAAATCATGAATAAAGATTACCTTTTTTCTTAAATGTGACTCACAAACTTGTATTTTACAGCTGCCTGAAAAGCTGATGGAGAAATGTCCAATCAATTATTCACTAATTCAAAATGCTGTTTCTGTAAATCTGAAGTATATGCTTTTGCACAAAAGGCACAAAAGCATATGAGAAAATGAAAAGTATGTTGATGCATTTTTCCCAAAAAGATCACACTGCAGAAGAAGAATGCGATAACGTTCTTTTGGAATATTCCAATTTCATCGAAAATGTCGTCCAGCCATACCTTACAGAATTTAAAACATATGATGTTAAAAAAAAGGAAATAAATAAAAAGAGAGAGAGAGAGAGATTAGATACTTTTTTATACACATTCATTAATGAAAAATACTTCAAGTTATCGGAAACATTTAAAATGATCATTATTCTTTCCCATGGGCAAGCCTTTGTAAATGTGGATTTAGTGTCAATAAAAGTATAGAAACAGAAAATCTGGGAAGAAATTCATACATTGCCCAGTGCATAGTTTGTGATTATATGAAACATGCTGGTGGGATACACAATGTATCGATTACGAAAGAGGAGAGCAGCAGCTTCATCAGCTCATTCACAGTATCGGTTATATTAGGAAGAGCAGGAAATAAAAAATTTTAAAAAAAGCAAAATCAGCAGAAAAAAGTTAAAGTGCTTGAAAATAATGCAAATAAACTTGCTAAAAATGCTGAAGTTACAAAAGATTTTTATCTTTTAAATAAATCTAATGAAATGTTAAAAACTATTTGTGAAAAACAAACTCTGTTAGGAGAACTGGATTCAGATATTAACCTTCCAGTGGGAGCACATGTGCAAATTTTATGACAAACCCGCTGTAGCTTAAAAAACAGTTATGTAAGCATAGAAAATGTCTGTAGATCATTGCTATTCCTCTGTACGTTACAACCTTTTGAGGTGAAATGGAACTGAAACTTGATTGTATGTACCATCTGTGTGCATTCATATCTCCATACGTTCCATCTTTTTTAAATGAAATTAACTGAAACTTGACCTATTTCCAAGGTCAAGTTTCAGTTTTTGACTAAGTTTTGTGCTGTATTGTAATCCATTCGTAAAATTTATGATGTGCGTCCGCTCTTTTTAGTATATTTAATAATTATTATTTTTATGCCTTTTAAAGTTTTATTTTTATGTGCATTATACTGAGCTATTAATGTATTGTACAAAGTTTAAAACTATATATTTGTATATTTTTGGCAATATGTCCTCAAGAAAGTGTAATGTGAAAAATGGAAAGATATCCCACGTATTCTTGAAGAATTGTCTGATGAAGAAAATGAAAGGACTGATGCAGGAGCATTTTTGGACAGTGATAGTGAACTTAGTGAGGAAAATACCAAAGTAAATTGTATCAGCAGTGAATCGGAGCAAACTATGTCTGAAGACAATAAAGAAGAATCAACTGAAGATGAAGACTTTTATATTGGCAAAGTCAAAATTACTAGGTGGCATAAAATGCAATATGCCAAGTCCTCCAAAACTAAAAAATTGAACTTTGTGAAAGTTCTTCCTGGTATGAAAAGTTTTGCAAAAAATATAGATGACAAAATTGGATCATTTATGAAGATAGTAGATGTAAATATGATTGATGAAATTTTGAAATATACAAATCAATACATAAGTCATCTGATAGGGAAACATGATTGCCTAAGAGAAAGAGATTGCCAGGATGCCTATAAGATTGCCTATAAGATGTGAAATAATGGCATATTTTGGATTATTGTACTTGACAGGAGTAAAAAACATGCATGATGCCAATGTCGAGTTATTTACAAAGGATGGCACAGGAGTGCAAACTGCAAGAGCAGTAATGAGTTACAAAAGATTTTTGTTTCTAATAAGATGTCTTCGATTTGATGACATAACAACCAGAAAAAACAGGTCTAAAATAGGTAAACTAGCAGCTATACAAACAATTTTTGACAGTTTTCTAAGGAACTGCTGTGACTGCTATAGCGTGAGTTAATTAGCTACAATAGCATCCCTTTCATTGTCATTGCCAGTTTATTCAATATATCCCCAGTAAACCTTCAAAATACAGAATTAAAATGTATGCTGTGTGTGATTCAAAGACATTTTATGCATATAATCTTGATACTTATTGTGGACCATAACCAAATGAATGCAGTTTCAAATTCTCCACTAGATGTTGTAAAAGCACTGGTTACTGCACTTGGAAAATTCATGCAGAAGTGTAACTATGGACAATTATTACATAAGTATTTCACTTGCTGATTACTTACTACGAAAACAAAAACGCATTTATAGGAACCCTGAAAAAG
The DNA here is from genome assembly GCA_000611955.2 of Stegodyphus mimosarum. Taxonomy (NCBI): domain Eukaryota; kingdom Metazoa; phylum Arthropoda; class Arachnida; order Araneae; family Eresidae; genus Stegodyphus; species Stegodyphus mimosarum. The sequence continues at coordinate 593,244 of KK112662.1, forward strand.
AACAAAAAACAAATTCTACCCAGTGTTTTTGCCATGTTAAAAAAATGATGGTTAGATTGAGTATATTTGTCTTTCAAAAAGATAAAACTCTTGTTTTGTATGTTTCTCATAAAAACAGAGCTGTTATATTGCTTTCAACAATGCATGACACACCAAAGATTGATAATGACATCGGTAAACCTGAAATTATCTTGGATTACAACTCTACGAAAGCAGGGATCAGTACTGTTGACAAAATGTACGCTACTTTCTCAGTATCACAAATAACATGGGGATGGCCATGTGCAGTCTTTTACAGTCTCATGAACATTGTCAGAATAAATCCACAAGTTTTATGCTTGCAAAAGAAACCTGATAATCAAAAAGTAGAAGAATTTTCTTGAAAAACTTAGCTCTAAGGCTTATGAAAGCGCGCCTTACAGCTTGAGCCAAAGTCTCTTCATTGCCATATGATATTTCAATATTTTTAAATAGGAATTATGCATTGCCTTCTGAGGAAACATCTGAGCAGTAAGTATTGAGACAAGGGACTTGCGGTTTGTGTGTAAAAGAAGGAAGGGAAACAATCAGCAGCATCCATGAACTGCTATATGTGCTGCAAGCGACATTCGCTTACAAAAATACAATATCTGGAGTGTATGGATGATGAATGTACTAATTAGAGACTCGTAAGTATTTAGATTAGTTTTCTTACATTAAACATTCCAAACTTTGTCTTGTCCACCTTCAATAGATTTTTGTGTGTGCAAAGTAGTAATTTTGTTTCTTGTTAATAAATAGTTATTAATTTCTTTTACTCTAGTTATGGTATGTATATTAAATAATCAAAGATGAGTAATTTCTATAGATGTGTATATATATTTACTTTTATAATTTGTCTCTTAATTTTTATAAAACATTTGCCATTTGTAACAGTTTAAATCTGTAAAAATAGATGAAAACATTCTGTCATAAAAATTATGGCTTGTGCTTGCTCGTGAAATAAATGAGAGCACACCCACTGGAAGTTTAATGAAAAGAGCCAAAAATAAAAATAATAATATTCATTAAAAAGCATAAATCTTTTTTCTTGTTTCTTTCTTTCTGTCTTCTTTTTTTTTTTTTTTTTTTTTTATTTAAATATATTAATGAAGTACTTTGAATGAATATAATAAATGCAGTTTATTATTATTTATTTTCCGTATTTTTAACTGAAATTTCATAATTAAATCTTCTAATACAGTTTTAGTTTTCCGTAGGGTCTCCTCGTCTCATTGTAAACTAGTTCTGTAAATAGAACTGTTATTTAAAATTTAAAAATAATTGTAATTGTTTTCCATGATTGAGTGATGCTGATTCTCTCTTAATAAATACTGAATTTCTCATATTTTAAACTACAGTCAAGTCTCATTTTTCTTTTAAGGTTTGCAATTATGTATATATGTAATTAAACAGGTGCCTTTTTTTTTTTTTTTTTTTAAAATGTGAAAAATTTTTTTTCTTAAAATGTGCTTGAAAAGTGCTTGTAGGTGCTTATTTTTTTTTATTATTATTTTTTTGACTGAATGTGACTACTAACCCTGAAAATAGCAGACTTTACTGAATTTGTATGAAAATGCAAGAAATAATTGTACCATAATAAAGTTTTAAAGTAATCAAATTATGTAAATCTTGTGGAAGTTAGATCTATATGTGTCTATTTTGTATTTTATTAGTTATGTGTTTCCTTTTTATTTCAGCTGAAGTAATTATGCTCGATGGTTTAATAGTTGTATACAGAAGCAATGTAGATCTCTTTTTTTATGTTATGGGTAGTTGCCATGAAAATGAAGTAAGAAATTTTTATCATTCTTTGTGTTTGTTTAAAATGAAAACATGATGCAAGTCCGTTATGCTTGTGTGAAAATACTATGCTTTAATCACAAAATATTTTATGCCAGTCGCTGGTCTTGTAATTTGTTCTATTTATAAATTGTTCACGAAGTCTGAAAATGAAAATTCACGTATCTCATTTTTAAGGAATATCAAAAATAAGTTTGGTGATGACTGTTCTAATAAAACTTTAATAATTCATTTACCTGGTGTTTGCATTCTTAGAAATTTTGTGTTTTGGAGTTTCGAAATGTGCATTCTATACAGATTTCAAAATGCATGTTATGTTTCACAAGGATTCATGTAAATAACTTAAGTTGTTTTGTAAATGCGAGTGATTCTGAAGTGAGGAAATTATTTTCATTTTATGGCTCATCATAAATTCTTATTAACATTTATTGATACAGAAACTCTTCTTTTAAATCTATTGCTCATCCATTCATTATAACAGATCTCTGATATCATATTATTAAATATTAGAAAACTGAACATAAGATATAAAATTAGAATCATTATATTTAATATATTTTCAGAGGATTAAGCTAAGGATATTTAATACATGATTTAATTCAATCATCAATCTATACATATATAATTTACAATAATTTAATTTATAGGTAAAATTCTGCAGTAGTCTAAAATTACTAATTAAATTGAAATAATCTTTATAGTGAAAGAAATAATCTTTGCTTTTAGTTCCTTTTGTTCTATTTAGATACAACTAACATTGTATGTGTGTAATTTTGGTCATGTTTATGTGTGTGTTAAGCTAATGGATATAAAATTAGTAGCATTAATTAAAACATTTAGTATATGTAAAAATTTTAAAGATGTTTTTTACTTTAAAAAAAATTGCAGTGAAGCAAAACATAAATTTGAATGTGTTTTGGCATTAAAAGCTGACCTTCAAATTTAAAATAAAGTTCTCTTTGTTAATCATTTTATCCTTCAAAAGTGCTTTATGAATGAAAGCAGTAATAGCTACAACTAACTGTATTGTTTAAAATATCATACAAATAATATTGGAGATAGTTCACCAAATTAGATGCATCTGCTAATATTTGAGGAATGCTTTTAGAATGTGACACATTTTCAAACATTATGCACTGGGGTATATAGATGACTGTTAGTTACATTAAAAGTGATGCTGTTGAAGGTGATTAAAGCAGATTAACAAGCTGCAGTCTATCAAATTTTACAAAACGTTATCTATTGCTGATATTCTATGCAGTCATATCTTGACCAAGTGATTTATCCTGTTATAAGATAAGCCAGTCATCAGTTATGAGCTGTATAGATCCAAGATAAAATTCTGTTGTCCATTTAGAAATCGCAGAATAAGTTGAAACATTATCTCTGATAGCTTGCACAAATGCTATTGGAAGTCCTGTGTTAACATTTGCTTTAAACATAAATATTTTATCAAAACTCAAACTTTAGTTTCATCTGTTGTCAGAAATTTGGAAATTGGGATTGATATGATTTAGACTGTGGCTACTTTAAAGAAAGAGGAGGATAAAATGAAACTTGAGGTATCAAATTTATCGTTAAGTCATGTATAGTAAGCACAGATTGACTTTCTTTCTAAAGAATACATGTAACATATTCCTTAGACTATTATGTGTACTCATCAGTTTGGAACTTTATTTCATAAAGTATGTTTAGGATAAATTTAGTATGTTTAGCATCTTTCCATGTACTATCAAGGACTACAAGATCAGGAAACTTCTCTTTTGGTGCAGTGCCAAAGAGAATTCCACTGCTAACAGTGTTAGGATGTATTAAAAGTATTATGGTTTATGCATACCTATGTTCTGTTTCATTTGTTCTGTTTGTCACTGGCTAATGTTCCGTACCTGATAAGTAACAAATTATGTTGAGTACCTTTTGTATCCTTGACAAGTTAAACAATTCAAATTATGTTGAAAATAAATTGTTTTCCAAAATTTGTTCAATATGATTAGTAATTCCTTAATGAGTGGATTGTATAGTGGTATTCTGAGTAAACGCGTTTGTTTTACACCCGGGAACGGCTGTTGGAAAATGGCTTGCAATGGTTATCGGGTTCCCTGTCAATTAAAAGAATTCATTCCAAGTTTATGACACCATAATCAATGATATACCAAATATAGTCTCCAATATATCTAACATATCTTAACTAAAATGAAGGAAACACCAAATAAAAGTAAGAAATCACTTAATCTCTAAAGGATTATCATTTATTCCAATACTTTAAATTCTAACATATCAATTACAAGGAACATAAGCAAATCAATCTAAACACATTTATTTTTATCTTTATCTCCCGGGAGGAAAGGAAAGGAAAAAATATATCCTTTTGTTCTTAATTACATAATTTAACCCTTATCATTTTCCTTTATCAATACCAAAATTTTACATACATTACTCTCAAAGTATTGGCCAAGAGTTACAAAAATGTTATCGCACTTGGCGAGAAGATTGATGAGGTCAACGAAAGAAACGGATTCTCAGAGTCCTTGACAGTCTAACCATAACGGGCGCGATTTCTCAAAAGGGATATAAAATGGGAGAGCAATAAAGAAAAAAAAAAACTTATCTTAAATTACAGCATCACCCTGAGGCTTGGTCTCAGCAGGATACGGGTCCCTGGCACATCTCTTCCTTCGGCCCTCTGCTGGAATTCTCAGTAGAACACAACCAGGGTTCACGGCTCATCGGATTACCTTCCGAACACTCCTCGAACTGGCAGCAGGTGGTCAGGTTTGATAGCTCAAGAGGACGATTCCTTTATTCTGAAGTGCAGACATTCGGTGGACCCACGGACGAGACAAGCGCCGCAATCAAATCAGGGGCTACCGCGAAGAAAGAAACCCAGCAAGGAAAATTCTAAAAACTTTCAGCCATAACTCCAAGCTTTTGTGCTCCCTTCTACTCGCTCAAAATATACATGACTTCAAGAAACAGTAGACAGGTGACGAGCGTCTCAAAAGTTTTCCCTTCCGCCTTGGGGTTTCAGTCAAAAGTCACGAACAATCAAAAATACTGGCTCCCGTTAACTAGTAGTCTCATCTCCAAGTCGTTACTCCTCCTTCGGAGTTCCAGTAAAAAGTGACGACATTCAAAATTCTTCCCTCAGCTCTCCCAAAAATACGGGCTGCCAGAAAACCAGGATTTCGCTCACTTTCAAGACCAAAAAATTCCAATTTTTCACCAAAACTGACGAAACAGTCAACTGCGCATGCGCGACCAGCCAAGATTCTAGTCAGAACGGTCTCTTTTCTTTGAAAATGTCCATTATCCTACCTAGAACGTGAAAACAGCAACCCTTTAAATCTTCTCACGTACACCCTTTTCCCACGACAACGAAAACAAAGAAAATCTTCTAGAACATTCTAAGATGATTCATCCTTTCCCGAACAACAATGACACTGCAAAACTTCGTTCCTCACCAATCTTTCCACCCAAGAACAAACGCCATAATTAAATACAAGGGTATAATATTGAAGCATTATATATATATATTTCAAACAAAAAAATATAAATATTACAAACAAAAATATTAATACCTTAATTAGTAATTTAGATAATTAAATAAGATTCTGATTTTTCTAAATGGAGGAAATAATTAACTTGAACTCTTTTTTTTTTTTTTTTT
>KK112663.1:0-11997 GCA_000611955.2 Stegodyphus mimosarum
ATATATATATATAATGATATATAATTTTTTTCATATTTTTCTCTTTTTTAATTGATATTATTGGTAAGGAAATACGAGTTAGGAAATATAATTTAAAAAATTTCCACATTTTTTTTAAATATAAAAAACTTTATTTCTTGTTAAGTTCACTTTTCCAAAAAAAATAACTAATTTCTAACTCTTGATTTGAATTTCTTAATATCTTCTTATTCATTAATATTTTGGAACCTAGAATTTAAATAAAATGCTACAGTTATAGAAAGGAAAGGAAAGAATTCTAATTCTGATTACACCACTTTGTCTTACCCTACCGAAAGGGGTACATTTTTTTAAATACTCTTTTCTCTTTTTTTCCTTCGATTTTTTTTTCTCCCTTTTCCAATAATTTGATTATTATTAAAAAATTTATACCTGTCTCATTTCATGCTGTTTTAAGAACAATCATTGCAATGTGATTACTGGATGCTTTCATTTTATTAGCTTCTAAATTTTCACATAACTGTCTTACAGAAGACTAAAATCATCTAGGACTGTAGGTTGCTGCCTCAGTAAAGCTTCACTATAAATCAAATCAATTTAATTATATATTTAATTTTGTTTGCTTTATCATAGGAAATATTGCATTTCTTCAAGAAACACATAAGTACTTTTTTAACTGAAAGGAAAATAATCATTGATATTTCCTATTTTCACTACAGTTATAGATTTGTGCAGTTATTTCCTTTTATAATAAATTGTTTAGAAAGTGTTCATAATTATACAGAATCTTCCTATCTCACATATCTTGAAATTGCATTAAAGAAAAATGTAAATGTGAGCGCAAGATTAATCTAATCTTTTTTCTTTTAAAAAAAAGGCCCGAAGGAGTGTTAACTCTGAAGGGCTATTAATTTTGTTTTGGCTTTTGCGTCGATTCACTGTAAATGTCCGTATCACTTTTCAAACTGTTGCCACCAAATCTAAATATTATCACCCTGTGTTATATTTAAAGAAATTAAATAATGAAGAATCTGCATAAATGTATGTATGTTTCTCGCATTGTGATAAAACAACGTTACCTAGAGCTACCAAATTTTGAATGTAATCTTCCACAGAATATGAATATGAGCATCTAGAAGCCCTAATTTGGAATTTGTTTTATTATCATTATCATTATCATGTTTTATTATCATTTTGTTTTATTATTATTTATTTTATTTCATATTTTGTAAAGCATTTATTTGTTTTTGATTAAGAAACTCAACGATTTCAAAGCAAGCAATGACAACACTGTATGGGGCGGGATTTTTTATTTCCAGCACGCGAGACTGTGTATCGGAAATTCTAAAGACATGCTCATTTTAAAATTATTTTGTGGCATTGTTGTTGAATTGAATGTTATGGTTTAAGTGCGAAGAAGATGATGTTTAATAAATAAAAGTAACACAGAAAACGTTAAGAAAAATACCCCTTTGGGCATAATTTTTTTTTTTTTTTTGTAAGAACAATATTGTTGAATTCCTTACAGATGTATTACTGAAGATATTAACAAGTACTAATGATGCAGATATTAATAGGAACATTGATTTATTTATTAAGCAAACAAACTTAAAAAGTATTAAAGAGAAGGGAACAGATAGAAATAAGTTAAAATAATTCACAAAAATTTGAGATTGAAAAGACACACAAATATTTTCCAGTGTTATGGATGTGTAATTTTAATTTTTAATTGCATGTTACTTCAAACTGCAAAATTTCCCAAAGTTATAATATTGATGGTGGTAAATAAATGTATTAAGAAAATAAAAGAATTCTTTAAAAGTGATAGTGATAATGTAGATCTTTAAAAAAGTTTAATTGCATTTAAAAAAGTTTAATTGCTTCAAATATTATAAATATTTGGAGGAATTATTTCTTTAATTTATGATAATTTTTTGATAACTTTTAAGAATTTAGTTTCATCCTCAAATTCATTTTATGGCTATGTTAAATATGACATAGGTATCAACTCTTCTGTTTTTACTAGGAAAATTCAATCATATCTCCTGGTAGATTATCAAACTCCCCAGATTTTAATTTTTAACCTTACTGAGGAAAATATTTCCCTGCAGTTAATGAAACTTAAATTGTGCTAGTTCCATATCCCATCCTTTTGTCATTTTCAGCACAAATTTTCTTAAATTTTATCTGATTTATCTTCTGAAGACATTATTAGGACTTTTTATGAAGATTTAGTTAATATTTAATTTGTTAATATGTGCATGTAATTTTGTTTTGCATCAAGTGTGTCTTGTTTAGAGTAAGTGCATTTTTTGTGCATTTCATTTTACATCAATAAATGGGTTTGTATCTATAAAAATAGCTGCCTTCAAAATAGTATGCACATTAAATTTATTTTTATTTTCATTGTATTAAGTACTTTGATAAATAAAAGCTTTCCTTTCATACTCAGGATTTTCTCATTGTAAAAGTGTAATATAGTTATAAAATTAAATTAGCTAAAGAACATAGAATATCGAATTAAATATTGCTATATTTTACATCGGAATCACATTATAAATAGTCCAGTAACCTGAATCATTATATAGTGAATTTAAGTCAATGTGGAGTTCTTTTGAAGTAGTGTCACCACAAAATGCAAAAAAAAAAAAAAAAAAAATGAAAAAAAAAAAAAAAAACCTGGAAACTATGATTTTTGGACAAGAATCGCCCAGTTTTTCATATTTCAAGGTTTGCAACTGTGATATTAGATTGTTCCTTCATACATGTATTTTATTTTCAGAATGATATTACAAGATTGAATTCAGTTACATAATTATTTCAGTTCTCATTTGCTGATAATTGCTTAATATTTATTTACAGAAATGTCTGCAAACTCTGAAACAAAATGCGTTGTTTCATTCGCATGCACTCAAAATATCTCGTAAAAATCTATATTTTCATTTTTTGTGTTAGTGCCGTACATTCAGAATAAATCAATGAAACCTTGAATTTTATATTTTTTTTTGCAGCACCAGATGAGCCTTATTTTGTATGGTCACATTTACCAGATGTAGATGGAAAAGCTGGAGTTCGTGTTACATGGGTACCTGCTGGAGAAGGCCATCCAGGAAGCCATTTCTATGTACGATATAGGAAGAAAGGTTAGTTATATGCATTTTTTTATAATTTTAATTTTAATTTTTTTTTATTTGCATATTAATTTGCAGTATTCTTTAGCTTTAGTGAAAAATGTAGAGAGTGATTTCCAATCACTTGTTGCAACATGAAAAGGACTATTGTACATTTTTTCTTAAAGTAGTTTCATGAAAATATTTAAAAGATGTAATGAGCAATTACACTGAAGTTTTTATTTGTAGTTAATTAGCCAGGCAATGTCCCAAGTTTGTATGAGCAATTTTTGTTTTATAGTTATGCTATATTTGAAATATAAAGCTGAAAATCTTTGATTGTATTAGTGGAATCACCCAAAATATTAATCCAGAATTAGCAAATTTCAAGCATTCTTGAATGGAATACAAGAAATTAGGAGACTGGCTGAACTGTGCTACAACTAAAATAAATGGCTTTTGATATTCTCATCATTTTAACATGAATTCTAGAAACTTTATATACAGAGCATATGTATATATATATTTTTTTTTTTGCAAGTTAGTTTACAGCAAGAATTAATCTTTGATTTGATTTGTTTACAATTGAATTTTCATAATTTAAAATTTAAATTAGCTTTATATGAATGCGATAATATTATTGTATTTGTTAAATGTATACACACACACACACATATATATATATATATTAATGTACATTCAAATTTAATTATATAATTGATAAGTCATAAATTGTAAATTAAAAATCAAATTTCTAACAAGTCTGAAATGTTTAATTATGTTTAGTCATGTAATAAATATTATTTTTGATGTAATGTTCTTTAGAGTGTTTGGTGGTAGAATAGGTTCATGTTGCTTCCAACTGTAAGAATTTTTAATTTTCTTATTGTGTAAAGTCGTTATAATTTTTTGGCTGTCAACAAAAGTAAATGGCTTCATATTTTGTGCTCGTCTGTTGATTGCTGTATGAAACTAGTTGTTGCAGATGGAATTTTAAAATTTAAACTGATATATTTTGTTATAAATTTTAGTTTTGCACTAAAAATTAAAATAATTAGTATTCATGTTTAATGTATAATTCCAAGTACCTATTAAAACAGTGCAGATTATCTTAGGTGAATTATTTTATTGTAATTATTATAATAAATTTCTCTTTTCGTGCTAGTTTTGAATTTGTTTGTCAAGTGTTAGCAATTTCCATATGGCTTTTGTTTGTAAATTAAAAATAGAACTCCATATTTTATGCATAGCAATTAAGAATGATATTAATATAGCTTTTGCTGCATTGGTCAATGGTATTAATTAGAATGCATTCCAATCGTATATATTTGAATCATATTTTACCACAGAAAAGAGAAATGTTTGTCTGCAGTTGCAAGTGGAAATATTTATTATATATACTATATGTTCTCATTTAACAGCAGTTCCCGTATGATGATGCATCCGATGATTGTATATTGAATTAATCAAAATGAAACATCATAAAATCACCAAAATATATTTTGATTCATAATCATGTATGTGCAGTGCGTATCAGTAAAGTGTTGAAATCCGAGATTTTATGCTTTGAATAAATTCTATATGTGCCATTCATGAAAAAAAGAAGGATAAAAATTTATAAATAAATGTATGTAATTTTAATTTCATTCTTTCAAATGAAAATTTAATAATTTATTAATAAATTAATATAAAAATATATTTCTTATTTTGTGTCCATATACTTTCTGCTTGTATTGATGAAAAAGTGGTGGGATTCTAACCTGTCTCCTGTACCAAATTTTTTCACCTATGACTCAAATTTATTACAATATCTCTTTTTCTGGGATAGTTTTTAATTTTTAATAGCTGCATTAAATGCCTTGCAATCAATATTTTAACATACAGATGATATAATTGATTATTATAAATAAATTTAGATTAATCCTCTCTTAGATAATGATTATAGCTTCAATATCAGTTTCAGGAAATGTTGATATTATCAAATATTTGGGTAGGGCTTAGCAGTCCAATTTATTCCATTGCATATGATACAGTAAAAGCTCGACTATCTGGCAGTCAACTAACCTGAAAGCTCAAGCAAAAAAAAAAAAAATGTTTTAGAATTTCAGAAACTCTTTCTAATGAAATTTAAACAAATAAGAGACTTGCAAAGCCATCTTCAAGCAAGTGTTATATGACTATTACTTGGAAACCTCCTAACAATGTCTAAAATGAGAATACAGTTGCACTGTTGCTCTCTTTTAGATGTTAAATTGCCCTTCATTCTGTTGAATCCTTGTAATGGTCTAAGAGTTCATCAATGGAACTGGACAATTCTCATAGAAAAAGAAAGTTACCAAGAAATAGAAATAATAAATCTCCTTGAAAACGGCAAAAACAAAAAAAAATTTAATGAAAGACTAATATGAGATCTTCCACAATTTATGGCATTAAATCTCCAAAAAAAAAAAAAAAAAAAAATATATGAAAGAAAAAAAAAAAAGAAATATATGAAAGAAAAACTTAAGAGCAGCTTCAGAATGGAAATTTGGATGAAGTACTATGGGTGTCATACACTGAAACGAGAATAAATAATTCCTATTTCTGGAGGAGCGATACTTATCAAAAAAGCAAGATATTTTTTCAGAAAGGTTAAAAATTTTCAGATAGATGGCTTGTTTGCTTACGAACAAAAGGGTCATGAAATTCGCAAGATTAATTCAAATGATTATCCAATGAAAAACATTCTCTGAATAGAGAAGCTGTTGAATATGCTGCTTTTTTTTATGATGAATTTGTAAAAAAATTTTGGAATCAGAAAATGTAATAATGCGAATGAAATAGGTCTGTTATTTTGATGCCAGCTTCAGCTTCATCAGGCACTAATGAAAACGTCTGCTCACAGTTCTCTGACTTGTGCCAATGCAGCTGGATCACATTTTATTGCATTTATCACATTAAATAAATTGCTGGTAATCAGAAAATCCAGCATCCTTGAGCACTGGCAATTTATCAGATATATTTCTGAGATATATAAACATCAAAAGACTGCTTTGATCAACAAGGAAAGTTTTCTTAATTGATTCAAAATTGCTTTTGTACTATCTGTTATATAAGTGAGCTGAAAGTTAGGAAAACCCAAAGATAGCCAAGTTTCATTCATTGATAACAGCTTGCATCCCAGAAAAGAGGAATTGTGTTACAGCATTAGTAGAACTATTCTTCATTCCCCAAACATAATTCCTTTGAATGCAGCCAATGAATCAAGGAATTATCCAGAATTTTCAGATAATACATTGTAAAAATTTCATGAACATATAAGGTTTTCAACTAGCAATAGTCATGCCTCGGTAGAACTCACTGACTATTATTTTGTCTCTGTATTTTCTCTTGCCTTATAGCTTGCCTTCATGGTGTAATGGTTAGCACATTCGGCGCATATTTGTGAGGTGCAGGTTCGAGTCCTAGTGAGGGCCTTGCACATTTTTCACATCTCCTGCTATAAAAAATCCTAATATCTGTACAAGCAGACTTGTGAATACTGAAAGATTCCTAATGGAATTTCAGAGTGTATTTTCATGAAAGATGCCATTTCCTGGTGTAAATGATTGGAACTCTGTTACAGATCAGATACTTCCAGAGGCTGTTCGCACATTTGTAGATGACTTTACTTTGTTACCGAAAAAAATCGCATGCTTGGAAGAAAAAAATTTTCAACTACAACTATATTTTTAAAAGTGTAAATTATTGTCTGCTGTGACAATATTTTCATGCAAAATGGCACCTTTAAAGAAGCAATGAACAGAAGGCTATGTTTGTGCATTTTCCTAAGAAAATTAATTGTATTTAATTATTAAGGAATGCTGTGAAAACCATCATTTTTCGCTATCTAAAGCAAGAATCATCGGTAAGAAAGGAAAAAACGTCAGAGTTTGGCTTCAAGAAGAGAAATTGTTCAAATTACGTATCTAAGGAAAAAACAGGATTTTTGAATGTTGCAAAGGTAAGAACTTTAATGTTAAAAGATATTCTGCGATGTCAAGGGATAGTTGCATAATCATTAACATGTTCAATGTCAACTGTAAATTAAGTGATTAATACTGATTTGAATCTTAGAAGGGTGAAAAAATGTAATGTTCATTGTCTTTCTTCAAGACATACCACCAAAGCAGAGCACGTTACAGAATTCTCTGCGAGAAACAATTATTCAGACAAAAATGGAAAAATGTTGTCACAATAGATGAATCTTAGGTATATTTAAATGACCCCGATAAAAAGAAGATTCATTTGTTATCATCAAAGAGAGGAAACAAAATCTTAGAACATGGTTCAAAGAATCTAAAGAAAGTTTTTCAAAGGAATTTATGATCGTTGCTGGTTTTTGATATAACAACAAATAAAAATTAAAGAGAGCATAGAAAACTACCAACAGTTTTTTAACATATTTCTTGCATTTATTTAAAAAATTTTCATAATGAGATAAATGCTTTACTTTTGCATGTTTAAGGCATATGAAAATATGTCAGCATTTTATGTGTGAAATACATTTTTTTCTTCAAAATATCGCATGGAGGTTTTTGGAATTCAAAATGAAACATCATAAAATAATATGAGAAACGTTTTTATAATTTGAGACTTCTTACCTTCATTTGAATTTTCTGCCATGAAGTGTGTTTTTTATATGCTCAATTATCCTGAATTTTCAGGTATCTAGCTTTTGGCATTTCAAGAGCTTTCTGAATAGCTGAGTTTTTACTGTACTGTATTATATCATATATTATTAAAGTAATTATAGCTTTTCCTCATCAACAGTATGTTTATTCCTCTAAAATGTTAAGAAACATATAAAAGTCTAAGATAAATTTCTATTGTATTTTTTATAGAAGTTTTCTTCTTTTCCTTGGGAGGAAAGAAGAAAATTTAATGGTGAAAACATATTTTTAACTATTCCATTATTGTTTTTCTTGTATGTATGTATTTGATTACATGTGTATGTTAAAGATGAAAAAAATTGTTTCAGGAGCTACTTCGTGGGAAAGTACGCAGCCTGAAGAAAACCAAGATTCAATTATTGTAACTGGTTTAGAATTAGGATCTCTCTATGAAATGAAAGTTGTTGCAGTGGATGGGCGGTTTCAAACATCCAGCAAAGTTGAAGAATTTGAAACTGGTGGGATGGGTAAGATACCAGTTTTATCTGCTAAAAATATATTAGTTTATTTATATATTTATATCTATATGGTACTGAATTTCAGCAGTTTTCAAAAATTTCATATTAAAAGAACATTTACAACTGTGTGTTTAAAACTGTTGTCCTTATAGAACTTGAGTCTGTTTTCCATTCTATTTCCTTGCAGATGCTTCTAAGATTTCTATAAAAACATGTTTACACTAATCCACCTTATTTTTGATAAACACTTAAATTTTTTATTATAAAGGCAGGAAAACATGCCCAAATCATCCCATGTGCATAACAATAGATAACACATGTAATTCGACTTTTGCCATATATTAATGTGGGGATGCCGTCTTATCAATAAATAGAGATCACTTTCACTGTTCAAAATATAATGTTTTATTCTTGGTTCACAGAAGAAAAGATAAACGGAGTGTGCACAGATGGATTAACTATGTTTTGGAGAGGTATCACAACACAACAGCTAACCTCCTATGCGTGATCCCTTTTGATAAGTCCAGATCCGATCACCTACGCGCAACCGGTAAGCGTCTAGTTGTTGCTCCTTCGCAAGCATTCCGTTAGACCGCTTCTCTGTGACTTCTCTAACCAAGTGGAGTTGTGTTTACCAGGAGTGTTCCTAGCGTAGATGTAGATAGCGACATCTGGTGCATGCTTCGTTGAGGCACGATTCCCACAACGCTTGGCCATCGACAGGTGAGGACCTCCGAACACTGGAATACATCTGCAAAAACAAAATACAAAAGAAAAGAAAAGAAAAAGCAATAGTTGAAAAAAAGTTTGCAAAAGAATGATCTCAGGTTACAATTCCATCGGACCAAAGCTTCATGTGGTCTGCCAAAGTGGAAGTTGCTTCAGGTCCTTCATGAGCTCCTACTTTTGCTACATTGTAGTGGTCATGTAGCTTAATCTTGACCATTTTATAAGGTCCTAAGAATTTAGGTCTTAGCTTGAGACCTCCTCCTAACTGGGTTCTTTTAATGGCTACTAGGTCATTGAGAGTGGAGCGGTTCTACGACATTGATTGTATTGTCGTCAATTCTCCTGCAGTTTTAAGATATTCGCTTTGGCCTCTTCATGAATAGACTCTTTCTCCTGGATTGTGAAGTTCAGGAATTCTTCATCGAGGATTTCTTTAATTCTTTGGTCTGCCTGATTTCTCATTTTCACGCCTGTCATCAGCTCGAAAGGAGTGAATTTTGTTGATCTACTGACAGTTCTGTTGATGATTCGTTGGACGTCAGAAACAAATTTGAACCATTTGGCAGGATCATCTACTGACAGTTTTGCAAACACTGGGATAAGGGTTCCATGAATTCTTTCAATTTGGCCGTTGGCTCTTGGAACGCCTGTTATGATTTGTATGTGCTGAATTTCTTCATCTTTGCAGTAATCCTCAAAGTCCTTTGAAGTGAAAGCAGATCCCTTGGCACAGATAATTCTGGAAGGATTTCCGAAGACAGCTTGTTGGATTTTTAGCTTCTGTACAGCTTCTGCCATTGATGTTGTCTTGAATGGGTAAAACCAGATGAATTTTGTAAAAGCATCTACCACTGTAAAGGTATGTCGGTATCTCTTATCTGTAGATGGCAAGGGTCCGATGAAATCGATGTGATATGTGCTTAAAGGAATATTGTCCTTTGGGATTGAGTTCAATATACCTTCTGCTTTGCCTCGTTTTTTATTACAGAGGATGCATTAAACACAGTTCATTATAATGTGCTCTATTTTCTTTGTAGTATATGAAATATGAAAATCTGTTTCCAACAGATCTTCTATCTTCTGTACAGCAAAGTGTCCTTTGTTATGTATGCCACAGATAATCTCGAATTCCATCGCTTCCGGCACAACGATAAGTTCTCGACCTCTCTCCTGCAGATACAACACATTATCTTTTAGCAGATAGTCATCTCTAAGTCCTTTCTCGACCAGAGTTTTCAATAATTGAAGATGCTCATGAGCTTCTTGCGCTGTTGCGATCTTAGTAGTGATTTCACTTTGCGGACGAGTGACCATGCACACAGCATGCCTACTTAATGCGTCGACATATCTCATCTGTTGATTGGGGATAACTTCATATTCGAACTCTTCGAGTAGTAGTGCCCATCTAGCTATCTTTGGTGTCAGATCTTTTTTCTGTGTTGTCTTCTGAAATGCATCGTAGTCTGTGACTATTTTGATTTTTGTGCCTAAGAGATAACTTTGAAATTTTTTCAAAGCTTCGACGATCACTAGCACTTCGAGTTCATAACTTGACATTTTTTCTTGTTGAGGTGATTTTTTTTACTCATATAATGGATTGGATGCAGCTGTCCATCATCTGAGCATTGAAGCAACACTGCACCGAAACCATGACTACTTGCATCCGTATGTAACTCCAAAGGTTTTCCCTGCTGAAAGATGTGAAGTACGGGACTTTGGCTTAAAAGTTCTTTGAGATGTTCAAATGCCTGTTTCTGCCTTGGGCCAAATTCAGATTGTACACCATTGTGAAGCATATCACTGAATGGTTTGGCTATTTTCGAATAACCAGGTACAAATTTTCTAAAATAGCCTGTGAGACCTAGGAAGCTTTGCATTTGCTTAAAGTTCTTACGTTGAGAAAAATTTTTAACTGCAAGCATCTTATTTGGGGACGGACGAATTGTACCTTCTTCGATTAAATAACCGAGAAATTCAATTTTTCATTTAAGGAATTGACATTTTTTAAAATTAATTTCTAGTCCATATTCTGAAGCTACTTTTAAAACTTGTTTAAGTCTTTCTAAGCCCTCTTTTTCATCACGGGAAGGTATGATAAAATCATCCATGTAAATTACAACTGTATTATCCCACATTAATTCTCTGAATACGTTATAGATAAATCTTAAAAATACACTAGGACTTGTGGTCAAACGAAACAGAACTCTTAGAAATTCAAATAAACCTGCATGACAAATGAATGCTAAATATTTGGTACATTTTTCATTGACTGGAACGTGGAAAAAACCGCTTTCCAAATCTAAAGTTGAAAAAACTTTCGCTTCCCCCAAATGATCAAGTACTTCATCTACCTGGGCCATAGGAAAAGAATCTTTCACTACTTTTTTATTTAACTGTCTGAAGTCTACGAATAATCAATGCATTCCATCATGTTTCTTACATAACAGAATTGGGGATGCGTATTCGGAACAAGATGGTTTGATTATCCCCATTTGCAACCACTCATCTATATGTTTATCAACAATTTTTTGCTCAGCAAATGGTAATCTCTGAGACTGTTGCGATACTGGAATATTATCTTTTAGCACAATATTCATTTTTAAATTCTTGTCTTTGGTTTTTTTTTATAATTATGAATCAATAACGATAAATCCATACAAATATTCACATCAGTAACATGCAAGAAATCTATATCACATTCATCAATCACATTTGCAAAATTTAATAAAAAACACTCTTGTAACGATGATTCACTTTTAAAATCATTTTCGGTATTAGGATTAGATGTTCATTTTTTTCTTCCCGACTTACTTTTAGAAGTTGAGAATAAATGTTTGGTGTTAAAATTAAAGGAACAGGTAATTTATTTACGGCTGCAACAATGATTTCTAACCTTGGTGAATTGCTATTTAAAGATAATCCTACTCTAGCGATAGCTGCCTCTTTTTTTTCGTCAAAACATGAGCTAAAAATTAATTTACCCTCCAGCAGTGTTTTTATTTGAATGAATGATGAATTTATGACCGGAAG
>KK112663.1:12046-27841 GCA_000611955.2 Stegodyphus mimosarum
CTGAATCGATAAGTGCTTTTATTTTTTTATTTTCTACTAAAATATCAGCATATTGCAACTCATTAATAAAACTGACGCTATTAACACTTTTGTTTTTTTCTTTCTGGTTTCTTATGCGATTCGCTTTGTTTACGTTTTATGCAATCCCTAGCAAAATGAAAATTTTCACCCTTTTCCCCCGCAGACATAACATGATCTCTCTGGTGTCAACGGAATGAGTCATGCTTAAAACTTTGTGGTTTTGCACACTTGGCACTTTTGATTCGTTAGACTGAATATTAGGGTTAGGTTATTTCAGAGAATGATTTTCCTCAGGATGAGAAATATAAATCACATTCCTGCCCTAACTGGCTTGGATTAAACTATGTTTTCCCCTCGCAAACACCTGTGTATTCTTTCATTAAAAATCCAAAGTTTCGTACAATTTATCTGCAACAGTTAAATTACATAACTTTTTAAAATCCTTTTGTGTTTCCCTGACCTGACAGTAGTATTCAAATGTTGCGGTCAGTCACAATGCAAACTGAACATGCGACTCGTTTGCTGCGCGTTGAGCATGTTTAAATGTGTTAAGAATCTCTCTGGGTGTCGGATGAAATTCAGCTAAAAACAGCTCTTTTAGTTTTTCGTAATCCAACAATTTTTCAGTTGCATACGTTAAAACATTATTACCTTTAACCCCTAACAAATTAATTAGTATCTCAGCTTGTAAGTCATTGGGAACGTCTTTGGTGGCAAAAGCTTTTTCCAATGAAATGAAAAACAAATGCATTGCCTCTGGCCGCTCAGGAACAGAGATTGTTAGCGTTTTAACACTTTTTAGTAAATTTTCAGCATTAGTTTGCACATTTCTTCTATTACCCGATAATGATTGTGATTTTAAATTTTCTAGCTAAATCTGCTTCTCAATTTGGGCTAATTTAAGACGTTCGATCTCTAACAAACAGTGTTCATTACTTGTTTTAGGCGTCCTATCCTCAGCGATCGTTTTGAAGACGTCAGAATTTTCGATAATTTTTCTAATGTCAGCTTTTTTGGCATTTTCTGGAACATTCTCTCCAATTTTTTCAGCAATTAATTTTAAATCACTCTTTTTTGAATTATTTAAGAAACTAATTTTAAAAACGAAACAGAAGTAGCTCTATCTTGAAGAAATAAAGGAAGAAAAATTTTCACAGTTTCTTTGCTGAAGTTTGCTGGCTTCGAGCCCCCATAGTTGTGGGGGTGACGTCTTATCAATAAATAAAGATCACTGCCATTGTTCAAAATATCAGGTTTTATTCTTGGTTCACAGAAGAAAAGATAAACGGGATGAGTATGTACAGATGGATTAAATATGTTTTAGAGAGGTATCACAACACAACAGCTGACCTCCTATATGGTCACTTTTGATAAGTCCAGATCCGATCACCTACGCACAACCGGTAAGCATCTAGTTGTAGCTCCTTCACAAGTGTTCCGTTAGACCACTTCTCTCTGACTTCTCTAACCAAGTGGAGTTGTGTTTACCTGGAGCGTTCCTACCGTGGATGTAGATAGCAACATCTGGTGCTTCGTTGAGGCACGATTCCCACATTAATTTGTGTCAGACCCAAATATACTAGATTTTGACATTTCTGAAAAATATTATTCTAGAGTGATAAAACTTTGCATACTATAGATTTTTTTAACACAGGCATATTTTACTTGTTTGCATAATGACAAAGAATTTCCATATTGCTGATCTCCCATTGTATCCAAGTGCCCTGACTCTTTTTATGTCCATGACTCTTTTAAGTTTCAGGGTTAACTTTTATTGCAAATTGATTTTCTAAATCTACTGAACGTTTTACAGTATTAATTTTTGGGTCTCATTTGATTTTTCATAAAATAAATCTGCGATCCTTGGTGCTAGCTTGGAATATGATCCAGACTTCAATGCATTTTCAACAGTTCCATATAATTTTCAGCCTTTTATAACATCAAGGATTTTTGCTTGCTTTGAGTGTTTTTATGATCTTTAAAAAGATCAATTATTAATTTTGTAATAGAACTGGTCATTAATTTCTGGTACCTTGGCATGCTTACTTCATATATGAAACTGTTATTATATTTTGCTAAACAAGTAATGATTTCCAAATGCAGTTGTTAATTCTAGTGCCATATTTTCATATATAACAAAAATTATAACAAGAACCATGGTTCACCAAAACATTGTCCAAATTATTATGCGAGTTATTGATTAACACTTTTTGAACAAACTATTTTATTACGGGGAATATTTTCATGATATTTATTTTGCAACAAGGAAGGCTTAAAATTGAGAAAAAATAATATATTAGAAAAGATGTGAAGTTTATGTTTCAATATTTAGTACAAGATCTATGTACTAAATATTTCAAATAATTTCCAAAATACAAGTGTCCAAAAATAAATGTGAGCAACTGTCCATCAGTAGAATTAAGGCAGTAGTCTATTATGATATAAATGTTTGATATTTGATGACTGTCTGTTTATTTCATTTGCAAAATTATGATTTAAATTTTCTGTTGCATTGTCAGGGATTTATCATAATGATTGTCAACAAGGATATCAGGATGTGTAACATATGTTTTGAAATACTTTTAAATGATTATATAGAGACTGTCATCAGAAATGTAATATTGGACTGATGTATGACATTGGTGCAAATAAGGACATATTTCACATATCACAATTATGAGGCTGCAAGGAATATCAGCATCTAAATAGTAACATGTTTCTTTCTCCTGTGAGATTCAGGATGTAACAACCCACTGAAGCCCCACTGCTATTACAAAGTGCAGAGCATTGTCAAGCACTGCCACTGGATGCAAGGTGTCTGAAAACATGTGATCTGTTTAAGAATTTAAGAAACCTACTATTTTAGATATAAATCATATTGAATACTAGTTGTTAAAAATTTTTGAATAAGCAGGTAGCATAACAGTAATTTTAAGACCTTGGCTGGCATAAAAGAATAATATTCAAATTCATTCAAAGTAATATCATGAGAAAATTTATGCTTAGGTAGAATTCTTTTTAACTAGTAGAACATTTTGTTCTTTTGTTTCAGACAACAAAAGTATTACTTGATGTATTTTACTGTGAATGTAATTTTGGTAATACTTTTTTTTAGCTGCAGTTCAAGCTCCTGAATCAAGTGAAAACTTTGCTACAGCTGCATGGTTTATTGGTATGATGTGTGCTATTGCTTTGCTGTTGCTTCTGTTAATCATTATTTGTCTCATCAAAAGGAACAGAGGCGGAAAATACTCAGTACATGAAAAAGAAGCTGCTCAGGGTCGAGATTTAGAATATCCCGAGGATGGGGGTTTTAATGAATACACAAAACCGTGAGTTGAAATTTTTAATTTGATAAATGTTATAAATTTTTGATAGTATTATGATACTGGAAGAGATACCATTTGAAAATTATTAGTCATTTAATAATAATTAATAAGGTATACGTATACCTTATATGTGATTTATTATGTGCTTTAAGAAAAGCTTGAAAAAGTATTTTAATGCATCATGACTGAATTACATACACCATAGTCATATCATTGCCACAATATAGGGTACACTTTTTTCATCTGGTCTAACATATTGCGTGTAAATCAGTATTTCATTGCATTTTATTGTATTTAATAGTATACCAATACTCTTTGTATTGTGAAATGTAATATAAATTATAAATTACCTGTTTTAATGTATGATGTGTTACTTAATGGACTGCTTATTTTCTGTTGTTATCTTTCTACATCTTTATGATAATTTAATTTGAGCTGTTTACGAATGTCAATTTGTCCTACTAAAGTAATCAAAAGTTTTTTAATTCATTTTTTTTTTTTTTTTTTTTTAATTTTTTTTTTTTTTAAATTTTTTTATTTACCGTGTGACGAAACATGGCAGCCTAAATTAGCCTGATTCTGTTTTCCTACCATAAACCTGACCATGAAGCATAAATATGTTAAAGTGATATGATATTTCATTGTTTTACAAAGCATTTACAGAAAGTATGATTTGTATTGTTCTCTATCTATTAAAATATGCATGGTAATCTACAATTATAGTTGTTTTAATTGCTGCATAGGATTAAACTAAAATGTTAGGCTCTTTACTCTTATGCATGTGAAAGAAAGTATATAAATGGCAAACCAAAAAATTATAATTATTTTAATTTAATATTCGTAATGCCCCACTGCACAAATTATTAATTATATTTAAGTCTTTCGCATGAATATTGCGTGATAAATGGTATTTAGTATTATATGTGATTTGATATAACCATGGTAGTTTTAAGAATATATTGTGTGCAAATATAGAAACAAAATTGTATTCCATGGCCTGCTGTCAACTGTGTATGCGAGAATTAAAATCACTTCTGCAGTTTTACCAAAATCACTGTTTGGAAGCTATTTCTTCAAAGCAGCATGCATGCATAGTGTATAGGGAATATAGATCAGAGTCAGGAATTTTCACTGGCATTGCAGTTTGGTCTGATTTTTATTCATTAAAACTCCACTTTCATTGAAAAGCATGTTCAGCCATACTTTTGAAAATATGTCTGATATTGATAATAAATTCTAGAGGAGTACCTCTAGAATGTATTATCTTTTGAGGAGTAGGTTAAAAAGTCGTATTCCTGCTTCATATGTATAAAGAAGCATATATTGTAAATGTACAAGGTAGGATGCCTTTCATCATTGCATTATATAATGTTGGTAATATATTTATCGATGCGCAATTTATCAGTTAAATTTTACCATACATATATGTATGTTAACAGTTATTATTTAGTTTTCAGTATTATCTGCAATTTATTACATGTAGGTATGATTCAGTACTATAATACTTTCATTTAAAACAGTTTGAATGATAATTATGTTTTCTATTTAGAGCTGAAGCACAACCACCCATCCGTGGTAGCAGAACTTCCCTCAACAGTAGTGTAAAGGGTCCAGAAAGTGAAACTGATAGTATGGTTGAATATGGTGAAGGTGAAGCCAGTAAATTCACTGAAGATGGATCGTTTATTGGCCAGTATGGTGCAAAAAAGAAGAAAGAAGATTCTACTTCTCCCTCAGCTCTTGCCACTTTTGTGTAGGCAGTCCAGTAGCTCTTATGAGATACCAGGCTTTTTTACTATGCTTGGTTCAAAAAGGAAAAGAAAAAAGACTGAATCTTGTATAACGAATGATGAGTTTTTTGCTGTTTTTGTGTAACAGGATATAGTTGGATTATTATCTGCATTCTTGAAAGACTATATCTGAGTTGAGATGTGCAAAGAAAAGTTTCATCATTTGATATGAAATGTTTTGTGCTTGTCATATAAAAAATTCAGGGAAAAATATCTGTTAGCTTTTTAAAGATCATGCAGCTGATGGTTTTCTCATAAGGAAATATAAGATTTTGGAGAAGATTGTGTCGAAAACAAACAAATTTAAAAGCTGATAACCCAACGAAGAACTGTTACAAAAGCAGCTGCCTCCCCCCCCCCAGTAATATTCAGTTATTAAGAAACGCTGTTTTACATAAATGAGAAAACATGTCATATGATCATTAAATTAAAGGAGAGGAGAAATGAAAATTACTTTATTTTGAGATTAAATTTTTCATTGTTCTTCCATAAAAAAGTTAAATAATTTCATAATTTAAAGTCACAGTTATTCATATCTGTTTTATTTCTGCTATTATTAACGTCATCCACAAGGTGAATTTTCAGATTTCTCAGCTATATAATGACTTATTTATTACACACTTAAAGTGAGATGATAACAGGTTTTGTTTTTAATGATTACTGAAACTTTATAATATTTCATAAAAGCAGCTTATTTGCTATGATCATTTAAATGTTTGACAATGTGTTCAGAATGACATATGCAAAAAAACTCTTAGCACAAGATTAAATTTCAGTTTTTATGCATTTTTATCATTTTTAGCTTCATTAAATCAAAATCATTGTGTATGTTCATAATGCAATGTGTGATATATTCATTGTTCATTTGTTTATTTTCCAATAATATTTTCATTTAAATCATTGTTAAGTATCAAAAACATTTTCAAATTTAATAGTTTTAAATTAAATTTTGAAATTTAGTTATATGCAAATAAATTAACGTCTTAAAATGTAACATTTGTATGATTATTTCATTAAAAGTAATTGAAATCGGAATGTTATAAAATTATTATTTTTGGTGTATCCATATTAATTGATGTAAATTAAGTACAATTTTTAAATTTTTATGATGTTTCTGTTGACATGCAAATTTTCTTTGTTTCGGTGTATATTATTTCATCTAAGACATTTATTATTTTTATTTCCTAATATATATGTAGAGATAGACAATTCTCATTTTATATATACATTTCTGTATTTTGAAAATGTTCTCATATGTATTTATTGGAGATAAAATCTCACATATTTATGCATCTAAAACATGCAATTGTAAAAGTCTCAGCATCTGCTTTCCTTTTTGAGTCCCTAAAAATCAGAAAATTCAAAAATAATGTTATGTACTGTTGTATAAAAGTATAAATAATTTGATAAGTAGAAGTTTACCTCTGAAATTATTCTATTGTAAATTGTATAATAATTGGCAAATTTATTGAAGTTCCTATTAATTGGTAATTATATAAAAATCATTCATTAATTATAACATATTTATGGGTCCACTGATTCTTCAAAAAATTTGTTCATCTCCCTCAGGTATATTAAGGACCCTGAACCTTTCTGCAAGAATCTTCTGATCTTTAAAGATGCAGTAATCATGAAATGAATGTGAAATTTTTCACATTAATAATGCTGTTATACTAGTAACTTTTTACTAAGCGTAACTTGAAATGCTGAAATTAAAATTTAATTGTAGTTTTGTTTTTATTTATATATCTATGTGTGTATATATATAAACACACACATGTATAAAGAGGGAGTGATGTAAAATGTCATGCTGAAAGCTACAATTTTATATAATATCTTTGTATCTTTCTCTTTTTATTGATGTTTCCTAGTTACAATTAAAGTCTCGATTTCATCATCTTTAATGTGTGAAAAGTCTGTGTGAGATTAAAGAAAAAAAGGAGATTCTGAACTTAAAAAAAAAATTAATGAATTTATAAATATATCATGAAGACTCCTGAAATCGTTTAATTGCTTACAATTTCTGTGTAAGCTGCTTTTCCTCAGTTTTAGATTATTTCGGTTTTAAATTGTGCCAATCTTAGTTTAAATCTCAAACAGCAACTTTTAGTTTAGTGAAACTGTTGTTGTTGTACAGTCGTCTCATTTTATTCACATTGTTTATGTTTCATGAAACAATGATATGGCAGTGATATATATTCAAAAAGAAAATAAAGAAAATATTTTATTTTGTATTAGCATTATGTATAGGGTTGTTTAATTATAATTACACAATTGTTGTGATATTGCAAACTAATTAACATGCATATCTGTGTGTTTATCTAGTAATTGTAATTGAATTTAAATTTAAACAAGGTATTTACATTTTGTAATACTGGTAATTTTTTTTTTATTATTATTATTTCACTCTCTGTCCTACCCCCCAATATTTCAGTGTGAGGTATGTTGTGAACTTCTAAACACCATTTCTGACTTAAATTCATATATTCATTCTAAATAGTCATGTTAATTTTTAATATATTAGAATATTACTTGCCTGAATAAGGTATAATTTCTTCAAAGCTGTCAAAGAAAATTAATATGTTAATGAATGCAGTTAAAAAATATTTCTGTCCGTGTAGTTTTTAATGGAATACATAATTATGAAGGCGACTGTGCTCAATTCAGTTTTTTCTCCACTTGTATTATAATTTTTTTTAAGTGGAAAATTTGTAGTTTTCATTGTGGAGTGAAATCTGTATGAATTCATATGTGTGTTTAATAAACTGTTAAATGGAGTTATTAAACATGCTCTGTCTTGTCTAATGCTTGCATCCTTGTTGTACTTATAATGCTTGCAAGTAGAATGTAGAGCTTTTGGAATTTTCAGGAAATATGTTTAAGCTTTATATTATATTTAAATGGAAATAATTAAAGATTGCAACTACAGTTTATCATTCTACATCCGTGTGAACAGATATTTAAGCCTTTTTGTAATGAAATGTAAAAAAGCCTATATGTGATCATCTAGAAGTTTAGAAACTAATCACAGTTTGTTGGTTCTAAGCCTTATGTAACCAAACTAGTTGCTGTGTCTGTTAAGTGAATGAAAAATATGCTGAAAAAAAATATGTTATTTTCATGTTTATTACTAATTTTGCAGATATATATATTTAAAACTGCAGTAGTTTCTTCTGAGATATTATTAACCACAAAATATGCTTTGTAAATTATAACTGTCTTTTCATAAAGCATGAAATGAATTTCGTTGATTTATTTTAAATGTCTTAACATGTGCCTAAAAGACAAATTAAAAAAATTTTCGTATTAAAATAAATGCTAATATTGTTAAAAATAAGCTAAGTTCCTTAAAGATAAAACTATTCCCATTTTGAAACATAACTATGCATGTATTTGAAATGCATTCAACATGAAATGACAAAATTTATTGTAAAAAAAATTACTTGCATTCTTGTTATAAGTTAGTGGATAATATCTATCTCAGCAAATTTATTTTAATCCCTTAAATAGTTTAGCATCAATAACATTCCAGTTTCTGTATGTAGAATTGATGTTTATTTTGGAAGGGGACCAAAGATTTATTTTTCTTTTAAATTTATGTCTTTCTTATATTTAGCAGCTATTTGGTGTTTCCCTAAAAATTATTTTGGTCAGGCTGTGCTGAATCTAAATAATGCATATAAAAAAATTGTTCAATTTTTTTTAAAACAGAGATAAAATGCATTTTTTTTTTCAAATATGAATTTTGAAAAATGAAGTTAGGAATTTCATGAAATTTGTTGATTATTGATGTTTATTCATTTGTATATATTTTGCATTGTGATGTGTGTGGTACCTTGCATTAATTGAACTTATTCCATAATTTATTTTTGTAGTGAAGTATTTGATATACAGTTAACTTGCAAATTATTTTGGAAAGTAAATGTTAATGATGAGGATGCTGTTCATAAAATATTACTTATTTTTTCCTCTTCTGTATATAAGAGTGTAAAGGATATTCAGAATTTCCTCATGCACAATGTCTTTAAATGAGTACACAGAGATTGTCTTTTTAGAAATTTGCAAAGTGTTGTGAATTTACATTGCACAGTAACTGTCTGTGCATAAGTGGAAATCTAATTTGATTTGGATATTCAAGAGTCAATGTTCTTGCGTAAACTTAATTAAAATTAAAGTTTTTCAAAGCAAAAATTGATCGATATCAGTAACAAGATGAAGCATAAACATGTATATTCTGATGTGTGGAAAATTTCTAAGAACAATCGCATTTTATCATCACTAAGGGAAATGATAAGATATCGTAGAAAACATCATTTGAAAGCTGTATTTTCTTAAAGAAAATAATTGCATGTCTTATGAACAAAATAAACTCATAAAACTGCAAATAGAAATGCACACACTATTCAAATAAACAAATTAAAATGGATCATATCTAAATAAACTAGTAGCAGTACTATATATGTTTATCAGTTACTATATATGTTGTCACTATATGTGCCAATCAGTGGTATGTAAATTTACATTTGAGATAGTACAATAAGTATGAGTTATAATGAAAAAAATTCTTAAAAAATAAGTGTACTGTACCATCTGTGCATATTTTATATTATGAATTTTTTATTCAGAATTATGTGATAGTACCAGGATCTGAAATTATGCAACATTCTTCTAAATGCAATCTCTGTGCATGGTGATTTTTTTTATTATAATTTGATTTTTATTTATTAAATTCCTATAAATTATTTTTGTGCTAAAATTATACAGCATTGCTGGCAGCTATTATTATAAAATAAAAAAAAGCCTTTCATTGTGTAGCTCTTAGGGTAGGTTTATTTATATGTATGTATGTTAGTGTGCAGCTTGTTTTTTTGTTTTTAGCATAAACTTTTGTTTAAAACTGTTCATTCTGAATCATTACCAGTAATTCAGTATTGCATCATTATTTCAACAAGTTTACATTTTTTTGAGATTTTAATGATGTAATTGAAGAGATGTGTTGTATATTGAAAATATCATTTTCCATCTCCGTAGACTCTGGTTCATCAGCGTACACTTCATGTCATGTGATATTTGATTCGGTTATAGTTGAATTTTGTCATATGAATGGAGAAACCTTAAATAGGGGAGAAAACGATTTTTAAAAGTGCAATTTTTTAGTATTTGTGATAATGTTAATGTTATGCAGTGTGTTTCATAAATTCTGCACAACTTAATAACTCTTGCACAAATTTTTGTAGACCCATGTTTGCAGTGTAAGGAATCAAATAAGGTTGATTTTTGAAATATTACTCTTGGTTCTTTTGTACCTTTTAAAAAAATTTACACAGTATTAAAGAAATTTTTACATTTTTTATGTGTGATCTGCAAGAAAAGTTTTAATTTGCAAATTCTTCATTACCTTCTAAAGATCTTTCAAAAGTTTGGTTCTGGGATGTGCAAGGTTGCCTTGAAGAAGTTTTCAGTATAGAATTTCTAAGCATCAGTTTCAGAGATTGTATAAAAATTTGATTCTATTTGGTAAAGAAAAAAAGGTCATGAAACTTAAACCTAGAAATTGGAATTTGAAACCTTTACTTATATCTGTCCTTTCCTTTGACATAAAACATACCTTTTAGAAATTTGCATTTGAAAACTTATATGCATAGTTGCCTTTAACAGTATTTATTTATGGTTCCCAGTTATACCATTAAATATTTTAATTAAGAATAATTTGAGCAATTTTGATCCTATTATGATGGGTTTGTATCCACATAATTTTGAAATTCACTTATTATAGATATGCATAAAAGTTTTGTATAACCAAAATTAGCATAGGCTGAAAATCATAGCTTATTTGATTCCTTTCTGAAACTGCAATCATTATCAGAATATACTTAGATGTGCAGTCTTTTTGAAATACCTTGTATAGATGTTGCCATAAGACTTTTTGCTATATATACTCATGTCAAGAAGTGTACTGTGATTATACATGTCTATGAAAATGCAAGATGAATTTTCCCATCACTAGGAACTGTGCAAACATTGTATATAGTTTTTGTTTCATGTTGCATAAAGATGAAGCCTATAATATTTGTGACTGCCGTAGTTGTGTGTGGTTTCTTTGTTTCAGAAAATGTGTATAAAATTTAATAGATTCATATTGCAGTCTGAAAACGTCCATCGCTTTTTATTTTTTATATAGTTGTTTAATTTCTTTTATTATCTGTGACAACAATTAGTCATATGCACTGTTAGACGGGAAATGAATAAAAGAAAAAGTTTGTAAGATCTGTTCACCAGCAGCCATATGTTCACTATTTTCACAGCTCAAGTTTAGGGCATGTATTTTTTTTTTTTTTTCTTTTTTCATTCCGTCTGTGTTCGGCACATGATCTATGTAGTGATAACTTTATTTGGATAACTTTCAAATAAAAAACAGCTGTCCCTTTATGCATTTTGTGTCTTATTTCAAAAGTTTTCAACTGACTGATGATCATGCCTTTTGATGAGAAATGGAAGATCAGTTACAGGAATTGTAAACATTCCTATTCAGTTGTCTGTAAAATATATAATTTTTTAATAAATGACGTTTTTATGAAATGTACTAAAGTATTAAATATTTTTATGATGTTAGTGAAATTGTTGAACATTAGCCTATAGCTGGAGGCTAATGGTGGAAATGGATAATTCTTCATTGTTGTCTTAAAAACATGTCATTTTTTGTATATTTAATACTAAATACGTTGTAAAAAGGTAATTCAATGTGCAAAAAGAAAGTACAATACAGTTTTTATTCCTTGTTCAGTATTAAGCATAAAGACTGACAATTTTATGATAACAATGAGAAATGAATTATTTGTGGCACTGCTGCCACTAGCCCTAAAACTTAGTTAGGAATATTCATATGTTTAGTACAAGAATGAGACTAATAAAAATCATAACACTAAGTACTTTTCACAGTGTAAACATTTTTCGGAGCAGTTGTTTGTTATGATCTGGGTAGTTTTTTATCAGTCACTTATAAAAATTTGTTTTCTATGTAGTGATAACTTCATCTGACATACTTCTTGTAATGCAAGAGATGGTAGTTTTGAATGTACCTAACAAAATATTTAAAATTCTGGATACAGTACAAGTCATAGAGAAAATTGACCAGTGAAAATTATCCGTGGATGGAAAGTGAACAAGAAAAAAAGGAAAATCTTTCTTAATAGATTACCTAGGAAGTAACCACTTTTTCTAAGAACATAAGTGTCCATCTTAAATGTGATCTCCATAAGATGACCACTTCTGTGGACATCCAGAATTATCTGAAGCAGTTAAGGGTCATTTTAGAGAGAATTTGCTCTTAACTAGATCATAAATATATGTCTATATTGGATGTTATATGTCAAAGTCAATCACATTTCACAGAAGAGAAGTATCGTCTTAGAGAGGCACTTCAGAGTTCTTATTTTTTTTTTTTTTTTTGGCAGGTACTGTCCTGGCTTTTTAGTCCTCACCAGTTTTTAAAGTTTGTTTAAATGTTTGCTTTGAATGCTTGTTAACAGTCTGATAAGAAGCATAGATTAATAATGAATGTGCAGTCAGCATATTCATTATTAATCTATGATAACTAGTTAGATTATGTAAAAATTATATCTAAGAAATAAAAGTGCCCTTTTCAAGTATTTTGTTACATTTAATAAAGGAAAAATACTTTAAAGCTAAGCTCTAATGGATCTTTTTGTGTCTACAACTTGCGAAAACAGCCACTATTTTTGTGAGAGTATAAATATTGTCAATGAGCATCTTACTCTTCATTGAATGTATGCTACATTTATTTTCGAAGTAATGTTTCAGCAAGTAAGATCATTTTATCTGCAAAATGCTAGAATTTCCTTATTATTTGTGCGATTATAATACTCCATAACTGTCTTCCTAAGCTGAAGCATACATTTGTAGAGGATTTTGTAATGGAAACCGCATTTTACTCATGTTGCAAGAAATCATAACTCCCATGTATCCAGCCCATCTGATAAAATTGGGCTTGTGTTTCACGACCAGTGTTCAGAGCTCTCCCACAGTGGACTCAGAAATTTCTTCTAGGATGCACTTTATTGATTCACTGTACAATCATAATAACTTGTTGATAGTCTGTTTGTATCTAATAAAGAGTAAATCGACTGAATCCTGATATTTCTGACAACCTGAAATTTGGATACAATAGGGCTCTTGGATGTTTTTATCAATATAACCAAAAGAAATGAAATGCAAATTTTCTATATACTATTCCACTAATTCAGAGGAAATTTTCATTTCTGTTGTAGATGTAGAGCCTCGTGATATGTATTTTATGTGTATGCATGCAAAATATACATAAAATGTTCTAATAAATACATAAAATATTCAAATTTGTAAACAGCAAGTGAACTTTGAAATTACTTGAATTTTCAAAAATACGGTGAACATTCTGTAAGAGACAAATATGATTTCAAATGATTGCAGTCTTTGTGGAGGTGGTCTCCTTAGATAAGTTATGTTTAATACTGATATTTAGTTGGAACAATGGTTATGCAAACTGCTGATTAATATAGACAGAGGAAAATTCCATTTATCGGGACATAACTCATCAATTGTAAAAATCAGGTAAATTACTTTTTTTTTTTTAAGCCACGGCCCAGTAGAACGGAAGATTAGAACTATTCCCCCCCTTTTTTTTTAGTCCAAAGGGGATTTGTACCTGAAGGACTGTTGTTTTCGTTTTGCGATACTGCGTCGGAAACATTAAATGTCGGTTCACTTTTCAAACTGCTGCCACCAAATAGTGCAGCCTTGTGTTATATTTAAAGAAATTATATAATGAAGCATGTGAATAAATGTATGTATGTTTCTCGCACTGTGATAAAACGACGGTACCTAGAGCCATCCAATTTTGAATGACGTAATCCTGTTGCAAATACGGGTATCTGGAAGCAAAAATTTGGAATTTGTTTTATTATCGATTTCATATTTTGCAAAACTTTAACGAATTTTTTATTAACAAACTCAAGGATTTCAAAAGGAACAATGGCAACGTTGTGGAGAAAAAACAATTTTATCTCCAGCGCGTGAAACTGTAATATAGGAAATTCTAAAGATATGCTCAGTTTAAAATTATTTTGTGATATTGTTCTTTAACTGAATTTTGTGGTTTAAAGGCGAAGAACATGATATTTAATAAATAAAGGTAACGCAAAATGTTAAAAAAACGCCCCTTTGGACTAATTTAAAATCTGAAACATTTAAGTTTTTTTTTTCGCAGTGCGCATTCCTACTTCTGTATATTATGTATGTCATCACAGAAAGCATTGCAATAATTGCATTAATTACTGCACTGTAGCTTGAAAAAATGAACTAACAGGTCATTTTCTGGTAACTGCACTGACTGTCTCCGTCTCCCTGACGCACTGTCGCAGACGGGAAAGAAAATACCTGGTAACTTCACGACCAACTATACTCATGGCTTCGTAAAACCAAGTGGTCAGTTCAGATGTTGCAGCAAAACAGAACGGCGGGGAATTGAGTTTCGAGAGAGGTAATCCCGGATTCCGAAATTTCGTGAGAAGCCATTTCGACCATTTTTAACTTCGTACACATTCTTCCGTGAAATAAAAGAAAGACTGTAATGGTATATTTTTTTAGTGTTTTCATAGCGAATACTTGCAGAATAAGGAAAAAACCATGAAATGGAGCGATTTTTGATGCCACTTCCAGAAAGTCGAAAGTGGGAAAAGCTGAAAGGGCATCATGCTAATGGTAGCCATTAAACCTAGTTCACCGGATTAGAGGGTATTTTAAACTAAGATTTATAATGCTTGTTGTTCGCTATTTTATTATTTTAAAAGTATCTCGGGGAGCCATATTAATGAATGTTACGCTATTAGATTCGAAAGACTGGATGGCTAATTCTATAGAAATGAAGAGTAATGGAAATGATAGCTATTAAATGTTTGTAAAAGTTCTAAAAATGTGTAGCAGTTAAATGTATAAGTCAAATAAAATTTACAAAATATCATGAATAATATTTTCATATTTTCTCAGTTCAATAAATGCAATATTTTAAAATATTTGGTCTTGGATGCCCAGTTATATCTTAATGGATATTATTTTTCAGTTTTTTTATTCAATCAAGATACGTCATTTCAAAATTAGAACATTGTCATATGATTCTTACATAACGCAAATGATGCATGTCCTTCTATATCACAAAAACTAACTGAAAGTAAAATCTTTTATCTAATTAGAATTGATCCGAAACTTTTATCAACCAATAGTAATATAATAATTTTATTACCAATAATAGAATGAAATATTAACTTACTACATCTATCTCTTGAGAATTAAATTAAACCTAGTACAGTAACATAATTTTTGTACTTCTTACAACTGACTTTTCACAGTTGTATGCCGTTCTCTTTCTTTTCGTTTAAAATAAGAGTTTGTAATTGTTAAACAGCGTACACCCGTCCTTGCGCTGGTATTACTTAACTGTTTTATTTTGTCAATTATACATAAACAAAAATGATCTTTTCAAGTCTATAAGTTACCCACTGTTAAAAAAAACAGCAGCATCCTCTTCCTCATCTTTACATGAATACCACCCTAAGTCGAGTTATTACCTACACTTTGGGGGGGGGGGGAAATAAAGTCCTATA